>OZ024755.1:10409660-10417160 GCA_964016885.1 Eledone cirrhosa
AATTTTTACATTAGCATAAAGCCATAAATTTGAGGGGTGGGGTTAGTTGATTAATCAACCTCAGTATTTTGGATAATACTTTATTTTATTGACCCTAGAAAGGTGAAAAGCCAAGTTGACTTTGGTGGGGAGGTGTCTTGAACTCAGAACATGGAGGTCTGTAACTACATGCAACAAAGCTGTTTTTGTACTAACTTTGGTAGACTTGAAACTGAAGTCAATATGATCCACTAAATCTCTTCAAGGTGGTGCCCCTGCATGGTTAGTCTATTGAACAGTAGTATGATTGGTCTTAGAATCTAGTTTACAAATTGATCTTTGCAAAGTGGCACTTGGTTCAATAACTCCTCCAATAAACTCCAACTTTTTATTTCTTTTTTGTTGAACCCTCTTACTATTGTTGCAATGGATTGGCACTGCCGGTAGATCATCAAACCACATGCTTTGTGGCATATCTCGTTGCTTTTCATCATTATAGGGGTCAATAAAATAACAGTGCCAGTTATGTACTTGGGTTGATTTAATAAATTTTCCCCTTACCCTTCAAATTACTGACATTGTGCCCAAAGTAGACACAATTTTATTATTATTGTTATTAATCTCTTCCAGGTGTTTCCTGTTGAGCGGTACCGGGAAGTGCTTAGTACATACTGGCAGGTGGACTGCCATTCTAACATATCAGGAGTGGAAGAGGTGATACTCGACAAGAATGGTGTCTACCTATTCTTTAAAACCAACTACGGTGACCTGCACTCATACGTGCGGCAAAAGAAACGGTTGAAAGAAGCCGAGGCTTGTCGATTATTCCGACAAGTAGTAGAGGCAGTGGCTCATTGTCACGAACATGGAGTAGTACTACGTGATCTCAAGCTTCGAAAGTTTGTCTTTGCTGATCCAGAAAAGTAAGTTCTAAATTGTTCTTCTTCTTCTTATTATTATTATTATTATTATTATGGTGGTGGTGGTGGATTGGCAGAATTGTTAGAGCGATGATCTATACCTTACTTTATAAATATCAAGTGCTGGGTTGGAATTAAAAAAGGACATCTGGCTGTAGAACACTGCCTCATAATGTCTCATTCAACCCATGTCAGCATGGGGAAACAGACAAAAACTTGACAATGTTCAGTTCATTTGCCCTTTCTGGCATGTCTTTCCGAGGTTGGTTCAATGAACTGGATAGCTGTTCCTTACTATATACTGTGTTTAAATTTACGTAGTATTAAGTGTATGTAATGTTTGCTATAGCTCAATAATTGACTGAGGAGTTAGGTTTACATTGGCATCCATCTGTCTGTGTGTCAGTGTTTGTACATGCCATGATTAGGTTTATTTACTAGTCAAGGTTATCACAACACACGCGGCATGTTAGAATAAATCTCATGTTAAGCCTAATGTAAATCTTCCTCCTCTTCCTCCCCTTCCCTCTGTCATAGCCTCAAAATGTTGAAATCCTTCACATGTAACCGTCATTTCTGATTGTCATCATCATCAGCATAATGTGAAGATGTATGGCTTGGAGGTTAGGGTGTTGGCTGCACAATCACATCGGTCATGAGTTTGATTTCTGAACCAGACGAGGCAGTGATTTTGTGTTTTTGTAGATGCAATATAGTTTGTATCTGGTTTGGAATAGGTACATCACATCCCTGTGTGTTGTAAGAGACATCTAAAAGGGTTAGCGCCAGGAAGGGCATCCGGCTGTAAAAAAACATTGCTTCAAAAAAAACTCCATAAGTATGGGTTCTGTAAGGCTAAACCCTGATTTAGCAAGGTAGTATAGCCTTAACCCTTTAACATTCACATTATTCTATATATACTATTATATTTTCATGGTAAAGGCTTTACCTCACATAATATCGAATCAATGAGATTTTGGTATTTATTTTAAGAACAATACCATAACATCAGTTTGTGTGACCAATTAC
Source organism: Eledone cirrhosa (assembly GCA_964016885.1). Taxonomy (NCBI): domain Eukaryota; kingdom Metazoa; phylum Mollusca; class Cephalopoda; order Octopoda; family Eledonidae; genus Eledone; species Eledone cirrhosa. The sequence goes on from OZ024755.1 coordinate 10,411,589, forward strand.
AGCCAGTTTGAACAGAAAGAAGTAGAGAATTTTGGCCGGTTTGAACATTAAAGGGTTACGTTTGTTGTTGTTGATGCAATATAAATTATATTGAACTTATTCTTTTATGCATGGGGTCCACAAAAGTATCTTATTTTAGTATGGAAAATAGCCTTAAAATACTGATTGTTGTTGTTGTTGTTGTTGTTGTAGATGCAATATAAATTAGTTATTATTACACTGTACTTTTTCTTTTTCCTCCAGGACACATCTCTTACTAGAAGGACTTGAAGATGCTTGCCTTCTTGAAGATGAATCAGATGACAGATTAACAGACAAACATGGCTGTCCTGCTTATGTGAGCCCTGAAATTCTCAGTACGGCAACTGAAAGTTACTCTGGCAAAGCAGCAGACATCTGGAGCCTTGGCGTCATGTTATACACCATGATAATCGGCCGTTACCCTTTCCATGATACTGAGCCCAGTGCTTTGTTCGGCAAGATCCGTCGAGGGCAGTATTCACTGCCAGACATTCTTTCATCAGGTGCCAAATGTCTAATTCGTAACATGTTACGGCGCGATCCTACTCAAAGACTTACTGCCAATGTTTCTCTATTACATCCGTGGCTTGCTGGCCACTGGCCTAGTAGTTCGGTTAGCCAGACATGTGTTGATCGAAGACAGACAACAGATCAGACCGTCCCAAATATCAAATTAACAGAATTAAAAGATGATTTATTTGACTGAAAACAAAAAAAAATTTTTTTTGATTTTTTTTTTTTTTTTTTTTTTTTTTTCTCTGTTAAATTTAGGATATTTTTTCCTAAACAAAAAATGTTGTTGTTTTGGCGGGGAAGGTAGATTCAATTTTCTTTTCCGTCTCTTTCTCCGACTGTCAGAAAGTCGTTCAGATGTCCTCCCCATTCAATACTCTTCAGGAGCAGTTTCCCTGGGTCACCCACACACGTTCTCACACATATATACACACACACACAGACATACACACACACACACACCTTCATTTCTATCTTCATTCCAACAAATCTTTCTTTGTCTATATATTAAAAAAATTTTTTTTTGACTGGGTATGAACAAGAGTGATAGGGTCAGTGTGGGGTGTAGACACAAGGGAGGAGGAGAAGCAAGAAAGAAAGGGAGAGCGAAGGAGAGAGAGAGCAATGAAATATGTTCAGAAGACTCCCCCCCCCCCCTCTCCCTCTCAACTCAAGAACCAACTCTAAAGTTATCTCAACCAATCAGATGACTGCAGAAATTGTGCAAGACCGTAAAGGGCATTAAAGAAAAAAACAAAACAAAACAAATAAATCACGATTTGAAAATAGTATTATCATTTTTTTTTTTAAATAAACTATTATTATTATTATTTAAATGGAATGAAAATTCTGGATATTTATTTTTTCAAATAAAATTGATAAATTAAAATTTTTTTCTTGGTCTTCTCTCTCTCTCTCTCTCTGTATGCCTTCTCCTTCTCCTGATACATATATTTGTATGTGTATGTATGTGTCTTAATACATACACACATTCACATTCACGCACACGCACACACGCACACACACACACACACACACTTAGAAAGTTTATGAAACACGGGAGATTTTGAAGTAAGTTTTTTTTTCCTCCTATCAAGTAAACCAGCATGAATTCTGGCTAGAGTTGCAAATAAGTCAGAGGTATGACCTAGAAAACTGGCAACCCAGGACTTGAACCTATATGCTAAAAAACTATGGGCCATTATCCACTTGTTTTCGCCTCAAGGTGTCATTCCCCTGATTTAAGTATTATATATTAATTCATGCAGCACTGATATTTGCTTGATAGATTAAAAACAAACACTTCTTGAAATATATTGGATATGAATCGAAGTTGTAGCTGCCATAATATAATTATAATGAAGGCACATGTCCTAATAGTTAGGGTGCTGCATTCACAAAGTTAATGTTGTTTCATCCCTGAACCAGGTGGCAAGATGCTTCATTCCATGTTGCTTCTCATGATAGGACTGGGGCCCCTATCATTAAAGCATTGAGATACCTCATAGGAAATGAGCTAAACCTGCATAGGTATGAGGTGTACATTTTTTTTTTTTTTTTTTTTTTTAAATATAACCATGAAGGTATGTGATTTAGTGGTTTGTGTATTAAGCTCGTGACAAGATCAAGGGTTTGATTCCAAGATCATATTGTACATTGTGTTCTTCAGCAAAATGCTTCATTTCATATTGCTTTTTGCTGGAGGCCCCCTATTATTAAAACACTTGAGAAACCTCTTATGAGATAACTTCATAGGAGACCAGCTAAACCTGCATAGGCGTGAGCTATAGCTACATATATAAATATATACTCATGATAGGTTTGGGGTCCCTATCATTTAAAACACCTGTGAAACCTCTGAGATGAAATGTAGCAGGTTAGCTAAAACCTTCATAGGTATGAGCTGCAATTTAGAAAAAAAAAAAAATTTCCCCGTATATTATCACATTGTGGCTGATATTTCTCTACATTACTATTGTCTGTGACGGTTCTAAGTGATAAGGATCCCTACTAACTGGCTTTACTATTCTCTTGGGAGGGAGTCCGTCCACAATGCTCTCTGTTCCTTTGCCTGCTAATTTAGCTGGTGATTTTTGCATTTGTCTTTCTCATCTCACCTTGACCTTGCCTCATCTCACCTCAATGCCTATACATAGTTTCGAATGGTGGGTCTTCAGAATAAAGTCAGAAACAGATCATTTCAGTGACAAAATAAAGGACCATACATACACTTACACTTGCACTCATATACACACACTCACTCATTCTCACATACACACACTCATCTATTCTTGGGGGAATTATTTGTTCTGTTTTATTGATCGTAACCCCTCTTATTCACTTCAATCACATACTTACATACATACATACATACACACTTCCTCTTCTCTCATCCACTTTGCACACGCTCATACACTTTTTCCTCCCCTCTCTCCATCCATTGCAAATTCTTTTTTGTATATTTTGATAATCAGCTTCAGTTGAAAGACATCGATGTGGCAACTCCTCATTCTCTCCTTCATTTATGGGGTTTGTTTGGAGGTGGGGTCATACCTAAGTAAAGTATCAGTTCTATAATGGGGGTCGATCCTTCTTCTATACCTATTTCTCTGGAAGAAATCTGCTGCATTCCAACCAAGAGAGGGATGGGCTCCACTAGATCTAATGGCCAAAGACAGCTATATATCTATATCTTGCAATGACACACGCCTATACCAGGAGTTAAAGGCCCACGGCATGGATCTGACATCATTTTTTAAGCCAAACGCCACTCCTTCATCTATCTATCTATCTATCCTAGACTCATCTCTCAATAGTTAGTCTTTTGTGGATCTTTAACTGCTTTAATGTGGAGATGTGTGGCTTAGTGGTTAGGTTATGAGTTCGATTCCTTCCTGTACCAGGCAGCACGTTTCCTTTAGAAAGAAGCTTTGTTGCGTTGCTCCAGCGGTCTGATGATTTATCATTTTCTTCTGTATTAACGATATCGAAAGCTCTAATAACAGAACAAAATGATGTTGACCGCCCCTCGTTCCTCCATACCAGGATATGACGAGGCCGTCTCTCAGTCCTCCACTCCAGGATATAACAAGGCCACCTCTTGTTTCGCTAGACAAATTGTACTTTTATATCTTTAGATTTATTGTTAGCTTTATAGTCAAACATCACTGAGCATATATATATATATGTTAGTCAGACATGCATACACATAGCTAGTAATCTACAATGTATGAGCCTGTGTTTACTCTAGACTAATTCTGTCTTGCAGTCATTTTTCACATAATCCTCTGGAAAGATATCAATTTCATCAGATATTTTCTACTTGTAATCAGCATAACTTTGCTGAAACAAGACTTTTTTTCATTCAGAAACATATGTGGAATCAGTGTTATTGAAAAGTGTATCCAACTGTAAAAACTGTTCTAATTTACACATAACCCTGCCTCGTACATTCCTTCTCTTATGAGTAATACAAAATTGCAATTAAAACGATAGAATCTCTGATGGCTTATTTCTGCTGACCAACTTTATTTTTTCTCCTGCAACTGTATTTAAACTCTTGATAACTTATTCAACAGCAACGGCAAGCGTTTTAGGGCTATCTTCCTTGCTAAAGCAGGGGTTAGTTTTGCGGGGTTCATGACGAGCTTCATGTCCATCATGGGATTCTTTTGGGGGTAATGTTTTACGGTCGGACGTTCTTCCTAACATTAACCCTTTTAGTCCGCTCTTACTACAGAGATACGGTGTACCTCGTATCTATTCTATACTCAGAAATGGTTGCAACCTTTTAGTCCCTCTTACGAAAAACAGGGATACTATGTACCTATTCAAAACCAGATACACTCAGTTATGATACCAACATTTTAGTCACTTCTTACAAGCAGGGATACGGTGTACCTAGTATCTATTCAAATATGATACCAAGTTTTTAGTCCTTCTTACGATAACCAAGAAGACAGTGTGCCTATTCTAAACCACACACACCAACACCAATAACCAATTCCTTGTTGTTAATAATTTTAATCCGAAGAAAGATACAGTTCATTGTGTAAGTAGCAGAGGTGTTAGGTTGTAAAGACTCAGCTCATTTTTTAAGAAGGTAACAAGAACACTGACATCGCTAGTATAATAAATTGTGCAATGAGCAGCTAAAGTATACTTTAACGTCGTATCTGTTAAGAAACATTTTACCGAAGCTGTGAATAAAACATGCTCACGTGTTTATATATATATTATAAAGAGTTGAGCTCTTGTTGCTTCAACAGCTAGTTCCGGGCTGCTGTTGAAACAGCAAGACTTCAGCAGTCGGGTTCCGACTCTTTATAATATAACTATAGTCCACTACCCCAGACGGTCAGCCTTGTTCCGTTGAATCTCCTCGAGAATTACGTTCAGAGTTCACAAATCTGCGGAATGTTCAGTCACTTGTCGGTTAATTTCACGAGCAAGCTGTATCGTTGTTCAAACAACTAGAACGCTCGTCGTAGAAACAGACGAAGGTCCAACACACACATGATCCAGGATCTATGAAGTAAACACTGTCGAGTGAAAAGATTAAGCAGAATATAAATATAAAGGTTTGTCTTCGTGTATGTTACATTTCACTTACAATACTAGTAACATTAATATATTAATACTTCACACATGAGACAAATATTTTAGGTGATAGTGTAGTGTGTAGAATGCCTGGCCATTTATAGTTCAGTGCCCAGAATACCTGGCCCTTTACAGTTCAGTGGGCAGTATACCTGCATAATTATTAAGTGGCCGTTTACAGTTCAATGAGCGGTTTACTTCAAATACGAAAGCTTAACCGTAACTCGGTAAACAGGCCAGGTCATTACACAGCGTCTAGTACGTGTACTGATATTGCAGTAGACCACAACAAAGGAGTACCAACATTCGTCTTTTATAGACAGAACTGTTAATTAAAGGTGGATTAATGGTTAGTGTTCGACTCACGAGTGAGTGTAAAGTCTTGAGTCGATTCTCTGCGCTCCCTTGTGTCGTTTAGCACGACACTTTATTTCACATT
>OZ024755.1:10422160-10447370 GCA_964016885.1 Eledone cirrhosa
GTAATACGCCTCAGTAAAGGAGTAAATTGCGGTGTATTTATTAAAACAATCGAACATTAACCAAAATGTTTCCAGCCTCTCAAACTATACCAATGAGAGCCAAAACGATTTTGCCCTATTATTATTATATATATGATGGCAGTGGTTTGGCCGAACCGTTTGGGCGTCACACAAAATTTTTGGCAGCATTTACTTACGGCTCTTTGCGTTCTGAGTTCAAATACTGCCCAGGTCAAGTTTGCCTTTCATCCTTCAGGGGTCGATAAAATAAAAGTACTAGTCAAATATTGGGTCGATTTTCGTCCTCCCTTGTGCCTAAATCAAAAGCATTATTTTATACGAGAGGATTATTTCATAATGAAAAAAAAAAAAAAAAATTATATTATTATCGGTGTATCATTAAGTCCCGGGTTCGATCTGAATGCGGGTCAACCCATGCTTTGTGATTGAAATAACATAGACAGGAACTGTTTGGAAGTCCGTTGGATTGATTGTACCTGTTATTTAAAGCGCCAACCTTGTGGCATACTGCCTCACGCTGAATCTCCCTCAGAATTACATCAAAGGTACACTTTGATGTACATAAAGATACACAAAGCCACTTGCACGTTAATTTCATAATCAAGCTATTCTGTTGATCAAACAACTGGAACACTCATCCTGGAAAGCGACGGAGGTCCGGTTTATTGACATGGTGTGTCAAATAATTTCACTTCCTCACTGAAGCTCACTGAAACAAGCCCAGTCTTGAAAGATCAACAGTTGTTTTCATACTAAGATTCAATTAATTTCGTTCAGGTCATTAAGGGTTTTCTACTATAATTAATTACCATTCAGGTATTCTATACAGATTTCGAAACAGAGTTTGATGTTGATTTTTAATTAAATCTCTTTAGACACAATTTTAATTGTTTTAAGTACAATTTTGTTTGTTTGTTTCTTTAATTAATATTTCAAAATGCGTGTTTCAACACCAAAGACAATGGCTAGGACAGTGAGAGAGAGAGAGAGGGGGAGAGATGGAGAGAGAGAGTGAGAGAGAGTGTGTGTGTGTGAGAGAGAGAGAGAGAGAGAGAGAGAGAGAGAGAGAGATTTCACTGTGTCCTTACTCAAATTTTTAATTCTTTAACCGGGGTATTAATTTTAGATGTCGGCTCTTCTTTCATATCTTACATTACATTATATTATATTAAAATAATGATCACGTATTTAACCATCGAAGAAAAAAAAACGAATATTGATGTAATCACATCTGTATTATTTATTATCTAGAAACTAGTATTTCGAAATCTGTGAAAATGTTAAAGCTCAGTTAGAAAAGATGAAAAAAAACGTTGGCGATTCATATAACCATGTATTATTGACGGACGTGAGAAAAAGTACTCAATACTGATGTAGTGTTAATGGCTTGTTACTGCACAGATGAAACTCCAGAGTAACAAGGCTCAACTCTTACACCATGAAATATATATATATATATATATATATATATATATATATATATATATATATATATATATATATATATAAGGAAAAAAGATGAAATCGAAAATGCAACTGGAGTCTTTTTTTTTTTTTATATATATATTTATTTGGTTCCTTTACCGGTTTCGCAGTTCTGCTTTTCAAAAGTAGAATTGAAATGGAGGGTTTGTGGTTTTTCCACAAACCCTCCATTTCAATTCTACTTTTGAAAAGCAGAACTGCGAAACCGGTAAAGGAACCAAATAAATATATATTAAAAAAAAAAAAAGACTCCAGTTGCATTTTCGATTTCATCTTTTTTCCTTATACTTTCACTCGTGTAGCACACCTCGGTTAGTTTTCATTTTGTAAAAAAACCTCACTTTCTAATATATATAATATAGAAAAGACTTCTACAGGACTAGAACTGTTTCATTCAGGAGAAATGAAACAGTTCTAGTCCTGTAGAAGCCTTTTCTAAATTAAATATTTATACTCTGCTTTGTATTGAGTACCTTACTTACTGTGGTTACCTCCGATTGAAACCGGGATTAACTTATATATATATATATATATATATATATATATATATATATATATATATATATGAATCTCCGCTTAAATGCTTAATTTAGGTAATTAAACACAAGCCTGTTGACCTCTTCATATTTTCAGACCAGTTGAATGTTTTGTTGTTTAAACTAAAAAGAAGACAGTCATGATAAATCACCATACTAAATACTTTCTCAAACATTCAATTCAGCCTTGGTTCCGATTTTGCCCTTTGCCTTTCATATTTCCGGGATCCGATAATAACAATTTTTTTTTTTTTTTTTGTGTTTTCTTTTTGTCTTTTTTTGTAAGGTTTCTCTAGACATTGATTGCTAAGTGAAGCATGGTAATTGGCCTCAGATCAGCCATAATAATAATGATAATAAAAATAATGATAATAATAATAGCGAAATGCCTGCAATACACTGATGTCGAAGGTTCACTCGACTATACAAATAGGTTATGTGCCAACGTCCAAAGACGTAAAAGATCTGTTCATAAAATATGTGTGAATCTGTGAGTCTGCCAAGTGTGTCTCATCATTTAGTACTTCTGTTTCGAAATCTGCTAAAATATTAAAATATCAAGCACATTTAGAATGGTTGGAAGAAAGCGTTGGTGATATTCATATATATATATATATATATATATATATATATATATATATAGAGGAACCAGTAAGACCCCGACAGCTGAGCTCAAGCCGTCGAAACGGCTTGAGCTCAGCTGTCGGGGTCTTACTGGTTCCTATTACCCACTCTACTACCTCAAGTATTGAGTACTTTGGTGCGTTATGGTCCACCTGGTTCCTTACCACATTTCCTTCGTTATATATATATATATAGTAATAATAATAATAATAAATATATATATATATGTATATATATATATATATATATATATATATATATGTATATATATATATATATATATATATATATATATATATATATATATATACATATATATGTATATATATGTGTATATATATATATATATATATATATATATATATATATATATATATATATATATATATATATATATATATATATATATATGTATATATATATATATATATATATATATATATATATATATATATAACTTATTTGAGCACGATCCTTACTTGCGTTCTTTCAAACTAAACCGAAGACTTTTTTGTAATCATCATCATCATCATCATCATCATCACCATCATTACCATCATCCTCACCACCACCACCACCATTATTTTATCATTATTATTATTATTAACATCATCATTATTAGTATTATTATTATACCAAAGTTGATAATCGTTGTTAACGTTTATTTCTTTTCTTTCATTTCTCACCATTAACTTTGCCTCATCAACACAACCATCATCATCATCATCATCATCATCATCATCATCATCATCATCACCATCACCATCACCATCATCATCGTTGTTGCTGCTGTTGTTGTTATTTGTTAAAATTTAACAAAATGAAATATAATATTCTCCCTGATTACATAATATCTTCAGTTTAGGTTCAATTATCTGGCTATGTAGCTCCATCGGACCAACGCAAATTCAAATATATTACCCCGTTAATTAAGACTAACGTACCAACCCAAATTTTAACATTATCCGGTTATTTAGCACCTTCGAAATTATCCGGTTATCAGACTATCGGACCGACACAAATTTCTAAATTATTCGCCATTTAACACCATCGGACCGACCCACATTTCTAAATTATCCCCCATTTAAAACTATCGGACCGACCCACATTTCTAAATTATTCACCATTTAAGATTATCGGACCGACCCACATTTATAAATTATTCACCATTTAAGATTATCGGACCGACCCACATTTATAAATTATCCGCCAATTAACATCCAAATTTAAAATGCTCATTCCTAAAAGCAAAAATCCAAGGATGAAATTATAACCGCTTTTTTTTTTACTTTATAAATCGACAAAGGGAATGAAATCGAATCGAAATTCAATAACAAACATTTGAAATTCATAATGAAAGAATTTATTATTATTATTGATATTGTTATTATTATCATTGTGGATTGGCAGTATCGGTAGAGGGTCGGACGCCATGCTTTCCAGCATAGTTACGTCCCTTTACGATCTGAGTTCAAATCCCGCCGAGGTTGACTTTGCCTTTCATTCTTACGGGGTCGATAAAATAAAGTACCAGTATTGCACTGGGTAATTGCTGGCCTTGTGCCTAAAGTAGAAACAATTATTAGAGTTTTTTTTTAATTCGATTTTGAATTTCAGTCTTTTTCTTTTTTTTTGGTAAACCTTTTATATATATATATATATATATATATATATATTTTTTTTTTTCCAATATTTTACCGATTTCGATGAAAAGTTACATTTTTCAAACCGATAAAAAATACAAGTTTGAAACGGAATTCCTATAGCTGGCTAAAATGAAATAAAAAATAATGATAATGATGATAACTATGATGATGATAATTAAGGAGATGAAACGGAAAGGTTTAAACTTAACTTTCATTCACTTAGTGTTACTGGGACTTACACCCACGCCTCTTCCCTCTTCAATCATTTCTGTTGCCCAGAGATCAGATGTATAAATATTGTTTGTGTAAATCAAAAGGTAAAAAGATTTTAAAAAATTAATTAATTATATATACATGTATATAGCTATAATATATATGTATACATATAGATATAAAAAAATATATATATGTATGTATATATATAATTATATATATATATATATATATATATATATATATATATATATATATATATATATATATATACACATTCATATATGATGTATATATATATATATATATATCATATATATATATACACTATATACACGCTATATATATTTATATTATATATATACAAATAATAACAAAACGTGAGTGGGGACGCTGTCCCCTTCATTGTTGCTATGACGACGTCACGCCTGATGTCATTGTTTTATGTGAAGCGTCGTACTGACTGATTTTGTTTCATATTGAAATAAAGTGTTATATGTAATTAAACAGTTTTTCATTACTTATTCTTATTGTTATGATGATATACGCACACACACACACACACACACACACACACACACACACACACACACACACACACACACATATATATATATATACATATACATATATATATATAGTAATAATAATAAATTTTAAGACTAAAATCCAAAGAGGGCTCAATAAGGATAAATATATATCAAATATATAAGAACCCTAGAGCAAATATATATATATATATATATATATATATATATGCGAGAAAAACCACAAACCCTCCATCTCAATTCTACTTTTGAAAAGCACAAGAACTGCGAAACCGGTAAAGGAACCAAATAAATATTTTTTAAAAAGACTCCAGTTGCATTTTCGATTTCATTTTTTTTCCTTATATATATATATATCTATATATGTATGTATGTAAAAGGTAAACAGAAATAACAACACAATCGGTACAGTATATGGAAGGGATATATTAGGTTAACGCTTGATATGGCAGGAAGAAAGAGGGTCTTAACGTTTCGGACGCTAGTCCTTTATCAAAAGAAAGAATGAGAAATAAGATAGATTGAGGGGACGGGCGGGTTGGAATTGGAAAAATGTCTTTAGATAAAAATAACAGTCCATTCATGTTGTCATCTCTTGCAATATATATATATATATATATATATATATATATATAGGAACCAGTAAGACCCCGACGGCTGAGCTCAAGCCGTTTCGACGGCTAATTCGACCCCGACGGCTTGAGCTCAGCCGTCGGGGTCTTACTGGTTCCTATTACCCACTCTACTACCCCAAGTATTGAGTACTTTGGTGCGTTATGGTCCACCTGGTTCCTTACCACATTTCCTTCGTTATATATATATATATATATATATATATATATATATATATATATATATATATATATATAAATATATAATTATGTATGTATGTATGTATATAGTTTGGTAAGCTGACGAAACTAATTTTTGACACTAAGCCTGCGTTTTCCACAACACTGTCCACACTCAACTATGCCAACATATGTTTCAGGTCATAACACAATACGGTCCTCTCCAACGCTTTGGATATTTTAACAATGCTGCTACGCGATAAAACTGTTCAGCGATTTATTTATTGTTCGCAGGAAATTATCATACATTTAAATTTAATCATACAAATTTGTATAAAACTGTGATACTTTTTAGGTTTCAGTAATGCGCCTGTCAGCGCTATGCTGCATAGACGGCTTCCCTAGTTGGCTTTAATAGTAACGCCGGCACTGGCTGTACTCTAGCTCTTATTTTAACTCTATGCTGCTTCAACAGACGAGACATAAAGTCTGTACAGTTGTTTAGACAATAAATTACTACAGGAAAAACAACAGTGAAATTGGTGTTAATATATGTAATGTTAGCCTCATTAAAAGACTAGGGTAACAAAACAACAACTTATTAAAATATAATGAGACCGCGTCATACGCGCTTCATTGGTTCCCATTCAATCGCGTTATTAGAAAAACCGCGTATGCTCAAGACCCTTATATAAAAATATCTCTACTCTGTACTCTCTACTCTCTGAGTTTAAATCCCACCGAGGTCAAATTTGCCTTTCATCCATTCGAGGTCGATAACAAAAAGTAGCTGTCTAGTACTGGGGTCGATTCTCTCCCTATATCTCTTTCTCACTTCCATTCTCTCACTCTCTCTTTCCTTCTTTGGAAGAAATCTGCTGTATTCAGATCCGGATTGGATTGGGCTCCGCCAGGTATTAAAATACCCTAAAAGCGCTCTGTATGTCAATACGGCGCCCCCTACGACTCCCTCAGGAGTTATGGGACCATGCATGCAGTGAAGGTCCTCCTGCTATCTGCTCTCCCCCGTCACGAGTTTCCACATTCCATTACGATGAGGGTTTAAGTTAATAACTAAATATTATGAAATCCAAATAAGACTTAAACATGACCCAAGTTGTTTCTTGTACTTGCTAAAGTAATAAAACCAACATCCCATTCACAATATTTCATTCTTTAACCTTGTTACTGTTGCGTTTTTCTACGCCACATAATTACTTATGATTAGATTATTAAATGTTCCCTGAAATAAATATGTTAAAACTATGATAATTAACTCTCATTACATACATATATACAAGCAACTGAACTATTTTCTTTTTGCTATTATAGTAGTTGTTGTTTGAAATATAATGGACCCGCACCTTAAAATATTGTGGAGGCACATTTTACACAGACAATTGGTTCTCAAAACCCCGTGTTATTAACAGTGAAAAGAAACCACGTATATTCAAGGCCCTTATATAAAAGTACCTATGTACATCAATGTTCTGGGGGAAGGGGTGGCACAAGGTCAGGTTGAGAAATCCCGGGAAAAGATTACTAGGGGTGGTTGTTTTAAACCTGATAACGGTTTATATCTACTACGTGAGTTTTTTTTTCCTTTCTACTATTACTAGCAGGCATGGTCTGACGAGGATTCGAGACCCATCGATGTCACTTTTTTCCCCGATAAGAATTATGGACATATAGCATCATATAGATTAACAATGGTGTTATTAATCATGATCCCCGACCTTCAGCAATGAGGGTGGGAAATAACCATGATCAAGACTAACAGACAACTCTGAGATTAACAATTATCCAAAGTAAACACATACTTTGGACTGCAAATAAAGAGGACACCATACAGTTTTCTTTTTCATATACAGAAGGTCGTTTGCTGGTTCGTCGTCCGGACACTATCTTAAGTGGGACAGACAGCGAGATAGAGGTGGGGAGTGAGAGAGAGAGAGAGAGAGAGAGAGAGAGAGAGAGAGAGAGAGAGAGAGAGAGATATTGTGTGGGGGGGTAGAGGTGGGAGAAGAGCCGCCAATTATTTTCCTGGTATTGTATAAGTAATTATATTTGCAGTGTTAATTTAAGTAATAGTCGCATCCGGGAACATTGCAGAGACTCGAAAAATAATTTAGCTGCAAAATTCATAGATACAAACATATATACATGATGGCTACTCTCTTGTTATCGAGTGTGGCCATTTCACATTATTAATAGTTATTAATTAATGCTATGATGCAATGTCTGTGCGTGAAGATTTTTTTTAAAGTGAGAAAGACTGTGCACTGAGCCAATCCTACTCTCTGAGTGACATACATACATGCATACATACATACTCGTACATACATACTCGTACATAATGGTTGCATCTCGGTATTCAAATGTGATACGAACACGACTTTTTACCCCTGTCAAAGATTTAGATTCCTATCTGTATATGCTGCAGCGAAAGAAAATAGAAAAGGCCATGCTCATGCAACGTACGTGAAAGTCGTTTTGATCAAATGATGCCTGTGCCTGAAGATTTTTTAAGTGAAGAAAAGCCTAGCACTGGAAACCCCCCACCGCACCCCATATATATATATATGTGTGTGTGTGAAGGATTGGTCCATATATATATATATATATATATAAAGTCGATTGAATTGACCCCAGTGCATTACTGGTGCTTTATTTTATCGACCCCATAAGGATGAAAGACAGAGCTAACCTCGGCGGGATTTGAAATCAGAAGTAAAGGGCCGTAACTCTATGCTGCAATATATGGTGTCCAACGCTCTACCCATTCTGCCAATCCACCGCACTAAAAGTAAATAATGTCCACGGCAGGATCAGAATTGGTGCTTCATACCATTACCATTAACATCAATATTGGTTTACTGAAATGGAGTCGAATGCTTTGTGACATTAAAACTGAAGCTGGGCATTTTCCAACGTGTTATATAATAGAATTATCTATATTTGAATGTAGCTATCGAGGAGGAGTTAAGCTTGAAAACCAACATTGTATTGGATCGTCTAAAAGACACGAATATGGCTGTTAATTTGGATAAGTATATCTTTAATGGTTACATGATTACGTAATAGGAATATTCCATTTGAAAGGAAAGAATTTCTCGTGGTCGACTTTTGGTACAGAAAATATTCGATATTATTCCGCCCTTTTATCAAAGACTTGGAATTCTTGCTAAGAATGATAAATTTTTATCGTCGATATTTGCCAACATACTCTGAAATGATTGAATGATTTGTGAATTTGCGCCAGAGAAATGTTGAATTTAGTTCGATAAATGTTTGGCAAAGGGGTATTCGATAATAAAAAAAACAAACTGCTCTTGCTGAGAATCCTGTTATAAGTATGTTTCATGCCAACATATACGTCAAGTTGACATCCGATGTTAGTGAGCAGTCTATATCAGGAATATTATCACAGGACAACCACCGAGTTCTATGTTTATCGAATAAGTTAACTATTGCTAAATCTAATTATTCCAACATTGAAGGAGAAGCACTAGCAATTATTTAGACCACAACCCTTGTCCGACATTTTACTTTTTTCTCTTTCTCTTTGGTAGAAATCTTCTGCTTAGATCCATCATAGACTTCTTGAATTTATCTTTAATTCACGTAAGGAATTTCCTAATGTTACATCTTCAAGAATATTAAAGTGTAACTTGTATACATTAAAGAAAGCTCTATGCCATGTTTCGATACCCTCTTTGACTAAATGTTAGAGCCTGAATGATGATTATTTAAAACCCTGAATAGGAACTAATGTGTTACATCTTGATCGACTAGCTTGATAAATACATATTGAATGATTCGATATTAAGCAAAACATTTCCATAGTTTAAGAGAATATTTGGAATAACTTCTACTACTGAAGACCTGAAGGGAGATTCAGCCTTGAAATTGCAAAGATAGTCCCATTTAATTGAAGTTTTCCTCCACTCTCTATATTCAGACAGCCAAACTCTATTTGTGTATATACACTTCAAATAGAATGCCCCCAAGAATATATGCCTCTACCTTTTGTTGATACATATAATCAGCGCATGATTTCTTTCACCTTTCCTATATTTATATCTGACCATTCTAGTCTAACCAGCTTGATACGTAAATCTGCTTCGCTGAGGAGATCCAATGAGATCAAACCATGTCCGTTTCTTTCACCAAGTCGGCTTAAAAACAAGATCTACTTCCAATGCATTGTCTTAAAATCTCTTAAAAGACACCGATCATCAGTTCAAAATGTATGATTCATTCCATTTATTTGCTTCTCGTGATCTAAATACCTCTAAACAGTGTCCTGGATACATTATATCTTAAACAAAGAACCGGATCAACATGATTCTGATTCCATTGCACATTGGCTTTTTTGGGGACAGGGATTCGGTCCCGGATGACCTCCAACTAAACAACAACAACGACAAATGCTCTAAATACACAACTAGGTTAGGTCGTAGGTCTGAACAAGGAAGCTTTGTGTTATAATTGGAAATTCTTTCAAAATATGTGTGCTTGTATATATATATATATATATATATATATATATATATATATATATATATATATATATATATATATTTTCATATTGTTTTGTTGTTGTTTTGGGCGATGTATTTGTTTTTGCAATTAAGTGCCTTGATCTCAGATCTCATGATGAAACTGCAAATATTTTGTCTCGTGTTCCACTTATTTTGTCATCCACCATACTCATGATGTTGTTGATGATGATGATGACGATAATGATGATGATGATGATGATGATGATGATGATGAGAAAGGGAGGAGGAGAAGGAGGAGGATAATAAAGATCATGATCATGACGATGATGATAAATGATGATGATTTTTTCATTAGTCACAAGGGCTTGCATATATATATATATATATATATATATATATATATATATATAATTGTTTCTATTTTTAATAATAATAATTGTTTCTATATAATGCATTATAAACAGGGAGTATAACACATGTGAAGCTGGACAAACATATTTCTATATAAACGAGGAGGGTGGGAGGACTAGGATGTTATACAGCAGTTGGGTTAATTTGTAAAAACATAAAATAAGTATAAAATCATTATGAAACACATAATAGGTTGCTCAACCAACAAACTTTTGAGGTTGCCCACCTACAAACGTTTGAGGCTGCTCAACCAACATTTTTGCTCACCCACCATGCATCATATATTTCCTGGGAGTCACTGAAATCGCTCGTAAGCATTTTTTGTCGGTGGGTTTATCGCATAATTGTTTCTACTTTAGGCACAAGGCCAGCAATTATCCAGTGCATTACTGGTACTTTATTTTATCGACCCCGTAAGGATGAAAGGCAAAGTCAACCTCGACGGGATTTGAACTCAGATCGTAAAGGGACGTAACTATGCTGGAAAGCATGGCGTCCGACCAAAGTCCGTAAAAGTTCAACCCCTCCTCCACGCGGCACGGACTGGACAACACAATTGTGGCAAGGCAACCACAAACGTGGCTAATGGGGCTCTGACAATATGACACAACAGTGACAGTATATATATATACATATATATATATATATATATATATATATATATATATATATATATATATATGATAATAATGGAGCTGCGGCGTTGCAAATGGGATACATATGAAAAAGTGAGTCCTTCATCAGTGACCCTCCAACCGTCCCAGGCATTTCATCGCTATGCATATATATATATATATATATATATATATATATATATATATATATATATATATATAACCAGGGAGTGTAACGTGGAGTTACTGTAGGTTCACCCGGGTGAGCACCCGATGTTTAGGTTCACTTCTGTGTCGAGGTGTAGAGCTAGACAGAGTGTATCATAATAAAATAAAACAAGGACGAGTGGTTACTCTTTCAGAGTCGGGCTAGATCGATAAAGATCGAACCATGAGCTGATCAGTGGCGAAACGTGCGTCACCAACCAATAATCGTAATGAAGGAGTAACCACTCGTCCTTGTTTTATATATATATATATATATATGATTTCTCCCGAATGAAACAGTTCTAGTTTTGTAGAAGCCATTTGTATATCAAATATATATATATATATATATATATATATATATATATATATATATATATATATATATATATATATATATATATATATATATATATATAAAACATGAGAAGAAAGAAGAATACTGCGTGGTTGCACATGGGTTACATATGATAAAAATAGTCCTTCGTCAGTGATTTTCCAACCATCATTGGTATTTCATCGCATTAAAAATCATATATATATATATTGCGCTCATACACATATTGTGTGTATGTGTGCGTGCGTGCGCTTATATTCGAATCCAGCAAGCCAGCCAGTCAACCGAATCATATATATATATGTATATGCATAGGTATAAGGGAAGAGAAAGAAAGTAGAAAAAACAAGAAGAATTGATGCAAGAAAGAGAGAGAGAGAGGGAGAGAGAGAGAGAGAGAGAGAGAGAGAGAGAGAGAGAGAGAGAGAGAGAGGAGGTTGAAAGCAATAAAAAAGAAGGCTGCTTGCTATAACTTTCTGCATCTCCACGCAGCTACATCATTCTATTTTTATTCGGATACAAGATATTATTTCTGTACCTCCGTTTCATCATATATATAAATATATATAAAAAGGAGAGAGAAAGAATATCATAAAAAAAGAAGCAAAAAGAAAGAAAAAAGAAAAGAAAGAAAAAAGAAAAAAGTAAAAAGTAAAAAATAAAAAGAAAAAAAGAAAGAAATAACGTGTTTGTCTGCAATTGACAAAAACCTCGTTGATACGCCATATAACGGAACACTCCTATATATATATCTCCGATTCAACCCGGAATAACGTACTATATATATATATATATATATATATATATATATATATATATATATATATATATATGCATATATATATGTATGTATGTATGTATGTATGTATGTATATATGTACGATGTACGTATGTTTATATATATATATATATATATATATATATATATATATATGCATATATATATGTATGTATGTATGTATGTATGTATGTATATATGTATATATGTACGATGTACGTATGTTTATATATATATATATATATATATATATCTCATGGTCGGGTCGTTGGCGACTAAACTGGCAACCCCACCAAGGTTTCTTGGTGAGGAGGGTGACTTTGGACATCCTGCAGGACTAAAAACAAAACCTGTCGAAGGGCAAAGGAGCTCTTAAGAGTCAATGGCCATCCAAAATCACTGGGAGAGATGACCCCTTAGCCTTTGTCAAGGCAGAATTCTAAGAGAAGGAAAACTCTGATATAACACCTGCAACCCTGATGGTATCCAATGATGTTGACTTGTTCTTCTTTTTGGTAAATATCATCTTGGTTAAGAGAGTGGGACTGGCTTTGTGCAGTGCCTTTGCTCACTATAAAAGCTTCACGGCACAGGCATTGCTTTATATCTGGAGATCTCTCTGCACTTGTCGTCACATGGTACCATCGGCCCAGCACTATGTGTCAATAATTGTCACAAGTGTAGTCTTTGTACCAGAGTTTTCAAGTCGCTGGCTGAACTAAAAAGTCACACTCGTTCAGCGCATCGGTAGGGGTTCTCCTACATGGATATAAAGTAGTGGCCGTACTCGAAAACGAGTTGGCAGCCACCATATATATATATATATATATATATATATATATATATATATATATATATATATATATTCTGCAACTCCCCGAAAAAGACCGCTATGCAATCAAGACAATCCTGTATGAATTCTAACGGACTAGCAAGCACGTTTGTTGTCCTATATAGGCGTATATATATAATTCATCTATAATTCATATATAATTCATCACCGTTATATATATATATGTATATATATATGTGTGTGTGTGTGTGTGTGTATGGTATATGTGAATTCGAATGGACTAGCAAGTAAGTTAGTTGTCATATATATATATATATATATACATACATACAACGAAGGAAGTGTGGTAAGGAACCAGGTGGACCATAACGCACCAGACTACTCGATACTTTGGGTAGTAGAGTGGGTAATAGGAAAAGTGTCAGAACCCCGACGGCAGAGCTGGTCAGTGGCGAAACGCGCGTCACCAACCAATAAACGTAATGAAGGAGTAACCAATCGTCTTTGTTATCTTATCTAACTATATATATATATATATATATATATATATATATATACATATACATATATATTTATATACTTACACACGAACAACTGACCAAATTATATTTGGTATAAATAGGCTCAAGACATCTGACAAATCAATTAGTGTTGAAGGTGGTGTATATATAGAGAGAGAGATAGATATATAGATATAGACATACACACACACACACACACACACACACACACGTGTATATATATATATATATATATATATATATATATATATATATATATATATATATACTTTGAGTGAGTGCGAAAGACCAAAGGTCATTATTGAAGGTCTCTGGATTTCGCAAAATACATATCTTTTATTGGAGAAGGTAAGATATTTTTCCGCAAAAATTTGATTGCACTGTTTTGTTTCCACTTATATATTTTTCGAAAATGTTATTTATTCATTATAAAAATTAAATGATAGCATTCTATATTTAGGTGGGCTCCCTTCATCTCCTGACAATCAATATTTTTAGACCCAGTCCGCCACTGTATGTATATATATATATATATATATAGAGAGAGAGAGAGAGATGTGGTGTTGGTATTTGTGCTTAAAAGACCGGCGGTGTTTTTTGTTTCTGGGTAACACAGGCGGTTGTGCTTGACGATGTAAATACGAAGAAAAAGTAACAGAAGAAATAAAGGTTTTAAGTGCTGCATGAAGTCACAGACAGGCACAGACACCAACACTCTCGACCCTAACTCCCTCACTTCATCTTTCTGGGTGTGACAGCTGTTAATGTGAGAAGGGTTACACCTACACTGGGTCGACGAAAGCATGAACGGATGAAAGACAAAATGCACTTCTGCTGGATTTGAACACCACGCTAGCCATTGAGTGCTTCTTGTAGATGTTCTTACAACTCCACAGTAAGAATATCTACAATACAGACATTATTACGTAGGATTGCCTGGAAAGACCAGCCTTAGGAGGTGCAGAGTCTAAATAGGTGTTGTGTATATATATAGCAATATGTTTTGGGGGTGTATTTGACGAGACGAGAGCAGGTTACGGGGTACTCTTTTATTGCGGGACCCAGTAGGGAGCAAGTGGTACAATTCAGCTTAAGTCCGGTCCTGAGTTGATTGATAAACCATTTCGTCACTCTCTACTCAAGATTTAGATCTTGTGCAAGACTAATACGATTCATTATACATACAGGTGATGGTTTTGAATGTGCATTTAAAATGTGCTTCTTCTTGGGATATTATGTAAAATGTCCTTATCATTAAAACCCCCGAGAAACCTCATATGATTTGCAGCCTTGTAGGAGGTCAGCTAAACCTACATAGCAGCTGCTAGTGGTTATGGGACTTTCACTAACTGTAAAGTCCTGATAATCCATCCATGTAGTGTGGCTGGAATACCAAAATGTCTTCTGGTATTCCAACCACACTATAAGAGTTGGCTGAAAAGTTCGTAAAGTAATTATGAAGGAGTGATGTTAGAGCTTCGTAATCTTGCATGAATTAATTTCAACTCTTCTTATTAATAACTGCATTGTTTTTTTCCAAGAACTATGTTGAAAAATAAATCTCATTTGGTCATTCCATGAGAGTATCTTGGTCAGCCTATGAAGTTTTCAGACGTATAGTGAAGTTCTTGCAATTCTTCACTGTTTTTTGTTTTCTTGAATAATTTTGATATTTAATAATTACCTTATACAGCCCCTTACTTCCTTCATTCTCCCAGCTTACTCAGGTGTTATAATGTTGTTGGTAAGGTTGAAAGATAAACCTCCAATAATGGTTTCTTATATAGGCACAAAGCCAGCAATTTTAGGGGAGGGGAAAGTCGATTAAATCGACCCCAGTGCGTGACTGGTACTTTATTTTATCGACCTCGTGAGGATGAAAGGCAAAGTTAACCTTGGCGGGATTTGAACTCGGATCATAAAGGGCCGTAACTCTATGCTGCAAAGCATGGCGTCAGACTCTCTACCTATACTGCCAATCCACCGCCCCCAAAGCTCCAATAATAATAGGTATTGCGCTGAACGTGCATCTTGGGTACTGGATCTACAAACCAACGGAGGTCCAACACAACACACACACACACGCGCGCACACACACACACACACACACACACACACACACACACACACACACACACACACACACACACACACACACACACACACACACACACACACACACACACACACGTGTTGTCTATGTTTATTTTCTAAGAGATTGAATCAAACGTGAAAGGTTGATGTTATAGTTATATTTTTAGGTAGTAATAGACTCGTATGTCTGTTAATCTATCTAAATGTTTACAGCAAGTGATTAAGTAAACAGCTGCAAATGATAAGTGTGGGTTGAAACGTAGTGTCTGCATGTACTATATTATACTGTACTGCACTGTACTGTTTTGTTTTGCAATGTTTGGATTGTGTCGCAAAATAAGATGCTGAAAGAAAACTCTGTTGTTAACATTAAATAAATAAATAAATAAAACTATTAGTTTTGTATGACATTTCAAATTGAATTTTTTAAACAATTATATGTGTGTGTGTGTGTGTGTGTGTGTGTGTGTGTGTGTGTGTGTGTGTGTGTGTGTGTGTGTGTGTGTGTGTGTGTGTGTGTGTGTGTGTGTGTGTGTGTGTGTGTGTGTGTGTGTGTGTGTGTGTGTGTGTGCGCGAAAAATAAGTGGAAAACAACACAGCAAAACGATACAATACAATTATGAAATATATTAGTTTATCGCTTTATATATATATATATAAAGCATCGATTCTTTGCTTAAACTTTAATCTGTTATTTTAATAAATATTAACGGGATCTTATATATATATAAATATATAAATATATATGTATGTATATATATATATATATATATATATATATATATATATATATATATATATATATATATATATATATATAGGCAAATGTGCACATGACTATAAGCATCAATCTCCTCTTCAGTTACCCACAAGAAATACAATTTGTGTGTGTATATATATTGTTCAAATTAATTAATCGAAGATAAAGTCTCCTAGGGTAGTCAGTATATATTAATCAATGGCGAAAGGTGTGGTGGGGATGAGGGCCGAGAGAAGAGGTATGAACAGCCCCATAATATCATGGCAACAGACACAAGAATAATACAGGGTTGTAGATTAAAAAAGTATATATTTATTTGGAATTTGTTGAACAAGAAGCCCCATATCAGCCCCATTTCTTGTTATGTTATGTTTATAAACGGATGACAAGGTTTTCAACAGGTTCCTTGTATGGTGAACAAACCGGAGAAATGAATGGAGAATAAGATATATATTTCCCCACCCGCAATAGAAATATACACAGTAATGGTGGGTTAGCTTGTTGACACTGTAGTTAAATAATTGTTTCTATTTTAGGCACAAGGCCAGCACATTACCCAGTACATTACTGGTACTTTATTTTATCGACCCCGTAAGGATGAAAGGCAAAGTTAACCTCGGCGGGATTTGAACTCAGAATGGCAAGAAATAATGGTGTGAAATATCGTTACCGAGTCTCAACAAAGTTTTAGATATTCAAAAAGAATAAACAAGACATAATGAAATACATGTTTATACGAAATTACCTGCAATTATACAAAGCTGTTTGTTTTAAAATGTTTATGTGTATATATATATATATATATATATATATATATATAACAAAGAAAGTGTGGTAAGAAACCAGGTGGACCATAACGCACTAGAATACTCGATACTTAGGGTAGTAGAGTGGGTAATAGGAAAAGAGCCAGGACCCCGATGGCTGAAGCTCAGCCGTCGGGGTCCTGACTCTTTTCATATATATATATATATTGCTCATGTACGGAGATGCTAAAAGGCTAAACGATTGCTTATAAAATAGGGTGAAGACCCTTAAAATGGGAAACGAAGTTCTTCCAGGCCCCCATTCACACCATCACACGCAACCACTTACTTTTCTACGGACTTTGGCCCGCAAATATTCTGGGTAGAGCTACATCTCCCCCTCCATCCCTCACACATACTTTTCTACGGTCATTGACTCACATAGTTTCAAGGCAGGGCTGCCAGGACACTGACCGCATCAATCTCTCTACTACTGACTAAGATATGTAGAGATTATAAATGGCCATTGTTTCCCCTGCAATGACTAACGTACTAACACACACACATACATACATCTGCACACATACACACATATGCACACGCATAGACGCACACACACATACATACACACTCACACATAGACGCATACACACACACAAAGTCACATGCATGCACTTACACATGCAACTACACATCAATCAGACAGACACACACACTGACAAATATATAACGCTTGCACACACACACACACACACACACACACACACACACATGTTAGACATCCACACTCAAACTAACAGCCGACCACGCAATTTTAGTGAAACACCTGAAAAATACACCGAAAGAAATAGATATTGTATAGTAAGACAGAATTACACATACATTCTAGAATAGGTACCTACATACATACATGGTGGCTGCCAACTCGTTTTCGAGTACGGCCACTACTTTATATCCATGTAGGAGAACCCCTACCGATGCGCTGAACGAATGTGACTTCTTAGTCCAGCCAGCAACTTGAAAACTCTGGTGCAAACACTACACTTGTCACAATTATTGACACATAGTGCTGGGCCCATGGTACCATGTGACGACAAGGGCAGAGAGATCTCCAGATATAAAGCAATGCCTGTGCCGTGAAGCTTTTATAGTGAGCAAAGGCATTGCACAAAGCCAGTCCCACTCTCTTAACCAAGATGATATTTGCCAAATATCATACATACATACATACATAATTGTTTCTACTTTTGGCACAAGGCCAGCAATTATCTCAGTGTATTACTGGTACTTTATTTTATCGACTCCGTAAGGATGACAGGCAAAGTTAACCTCGGCGGGATTTGAACTCAGATCGTAAAGGCCCCTAACTCCATGCTGCAAAGCATGGCGCCAGACGCTCTACCGACACTGCCAATCCACATCACTTGATACTTAATCATGAGCATCACGGACGCGGCTTCCTAGTCCTGCTAGGGACTGGCCTTTAGCCAGGAATGACATGCATCGCAAAAACAAAATGTCTCATATCAAGCGATGCCTGTGCTTGAAGCTTTTTTAAGTCAGGAAAGGCTTTGCACGGGGACAATCCCACTATCTGAACATCGAATGCGTTTACCCAAAACGTAGAACTGGTCTACATCATTGGATGCAAACAAAGTCGCAGCTTTTATATCAGAGTGACCCTCTCCAAGGGAGATGTCTTTAATGAAGACTAGGAGTCTTTCGCTCCACAAAAAAAAACAAAAAACAAAAAAACATACATAAATACATGCATGCATACACACACACATACATAAATATATATGCAGCCTGATCGAATGGTTACGAAGCTCACTACTAGACCTCTAAGACTACCAAGATGTTATGTCGTCTAATAGACCACACTATAACAACCAATAGATAACCTACATACCTTCATAACAGACTATACACTGTGTAGTTAAATTTTAACTTGAGTGACTTGCTTTAAAAGCATGGATGATATATAAACTAGGTGAATGAAAAGCATATTGCATATGTGTCTGTGTATATGTACACACACACAAATATATATATATATGCATATACATATATATATATATATATATATATATATATATATATATATATATATATATATATATATATATATATATATATATATATATAGGGTGAAAGCAGCGATTCTTTGCTTAAACTTTAATCTGTTATTTTAATAAATATATATATATATATATATATATATATATATATATATATATATATATATATATATATATATATATGTATATATATATCATATATATGTGTATGTGTATGTGTGTGTATATGTATGCATGTATGTATGTATGTATGTATGTATGTATGTATGTATGTATGTATGTATGTATGTATGTATGTATAAATATATATATATATATATAGTAACTGAGAAACCTTATCTAAATATAGATATGTTGCCAAAAAATTACGTCAGGTATGTCGGAATGAGATGGGTAAAATAAGTATGAGAGATGTGGGTGGTGGTGGAGGTGGTGGTGGGAAGATGGATGGTAAATAGAAAAGCAGTGGTCCACATCATTACGAAGTCTCTTCTTACTCCCTCCTGTCTTATCTATCATATGCACCGCCTCTTCCTCTCTCTTTCTTCTCTCCCAGTCCCTTGTCTTCACTACACCCCTATATATATATATATATATGTGTGTGTGTGTGTGTGTGTGTGTGTGTGTGTGTGTGTGTGTGTGTGTGTGTGTGTGTGTGTGTGTGTGTGTGTGTGTGTGTGTGTGTGTGTGTGCGAGCGTGTGAGTGCGAGCGTGTGAGTGTGTGTTTGTTGTATGAAGCTTTGGTGCACAAGATATTCGGTTTAAAACCCGTTCCAGTTTATATTTAGTTTTATTTTCAGGTGCATTCTTTTTAAGTTGCTAAGTATGTATATTATATACGTGTGTATGAGCTTGCGTATGTATATGCCTGTGTGCGGACGCGTATGTTAAGTGACTGCACAAAAAACAGAAGATGTATACAAGATATTAGTGATATATTTTTGTATGGTTTTATATATTCCCATCTGCTTCTGTGTTTTCTAATAAAGTATACAGCTACAACTCATATAACGACTCACATAAATCGTTTTACGACCGTTTACTAAAACTGTAATAGACAGACGTTTTTTCAAACCAGGGATGTAGACGACAACCTCTCTCTCCACCTCTCTTTCTATCTTTCTCCATATATATATATATATATATATATATATATATATATATATATATATATATATATATATATATATATATATATATATATTAAAATAACAGATTAAAGTTTAAGCAAAGAATCGCTGCTCTCACCCTTAACGCCAATAAAATGTATACACACTTCAGGAAAAGAAAAACATTGTATAAATATTTTAATACTAAATTTATTCAGACATCACAAGTTACATTTGGCCTCTACAATTACAAGAGGTGCTCAAAGTGTTGGCCATTAGCTTCGAGATATTTATATGTACGGAGAACTACTGCTTGGGCAACGTTGACCAAAGTGTCCAGTCAGATTGCTGCACATGCATTTTCAATTTCTCAAGTGCTGCCAGTATAGTCGGTTTTCTGTGATACACAACACCCTTTTATCCTTCTACCCCCCCCCCCCCACCCCCACGTAAAAGTCTGCATGTGTTAGATCAGGAAATATGGACACGAAAGGGTTAAGACCAACCTTTGATAAAGCAGTATCTGCAATAGAGAATTTGCTTTACGACATATTCGCTTTACGATGCCTTATAACAAATTATGCTTTACAACCAAGTTGGTGAAACGGAATTTGGTTAAGTGAGGTGCGTCTGCATATAGATTTGTTTTTTCGTTATCACAACATATGAATATTGATATCATGCTTTTCAGTAGTATAAAGATGAGCTCCTGCATTCCTTTTGGTTGTGTCGAATTTCATAAGAAAATAATGAGTATTTAACTCGGTCAGTCACTAGTCACTTATTTTTTATCTGTAAGGTAAAATAGTTAGTATTTTTTGTCGCTCTGGGTGCTAGCTTGGCTCTAGTTGTTGGTTCGGTTGCTTCAGAACAGCTTGTCAAAGGCTCTCTGGTCGCTAGCTTGATTGCTTTAAAGCAGATTGCCAAAGGATCTCTGGTCGCTAGCTTGGCTGCTTCAAAATAGATTGTCAAAGGCTCTGTTCGCTAGTTTGGTTGCTTCAGAGCAGATTACCAAAGGCTCTCTGGTTGCTTGCTTGCTTCAAAATAGATTGTCAAAGGCTCTGATCGCTAGTTTGGTTGCTTCAGAGCAGATTGCCAAGGGCTCTCTGGTCGCTAGCTTGGTTGCTTCAAAATAGATTGTCAAAGGCTCTGGTCACTAGCTTTGTTGTTTCAGAGCAGATTGCCTAAGAGTCTGGTTGCTAGCTTGATTGCTTCAGAGCAGATTACCAAAGGCTCTCTGGTCGCTAGCTTGGTTGCTTCAAAATAGATTGTCAAAGGCTCTGGTCACTAGTTTGGCTGCTTCAGAATATTGAAGAAAGGTTTACCAAGCCTGTTAGTAAAGAGAGGATGTAAGTTATGTTAAGGAGTGTGGATACAGGGACACTTGAAGCTTGCATGAGGCCTCAAGCTGAAAATTATTCGGGGTTCTTACGTAGGGGAGCAGTGCCATTCAATACTCCGGATCCAGCCAGCCAGCTAGCACACAGACACATAGACACGTAGACACAGAAATGGTGTGATGGGAGGGGAAACAAGATTGCTTTGATCGTGGGTAAATATAGAACCAGTGGCAGTGGTAGGTCCCAACAGTTAACAGATACACACAGAGACACAACATACACACACATTCAGACACAGACTCAGATACGGCGTGAGGGAAGGGATAAAGATTGCTGTAGATAGGTGAATGGTGGGGGTGGGGAGTTAAAAAGAAAGAAAGAAAACAAGTTATCTGTTAGTTCCATTTATGGTATTATTCTATCGTCCCAATATCCGTTTCTAGCCGAATTCCTTCCACCATAAGAAAGAAAATATCTTTTTTTTCTTCTTTTCTTTCATTTTTCCTTTTATTTGTTATTTTATTTTGCTTTCCCTACAAACCAACCCACAGTATCCTCCGTGTAAAGGAATTCGCTTCTGTTGTTGACGTCATTGCTGTTGGTTGGTATATAACGTTGGGTGGTGTTGGTGTTGGTTGGTATATAAGGTTGGGTGGTGTTGCTGTTGGATGGTATATAAGGTTGGGTGGTGTTGCTGTTGGATGGTATATAAGGTTGGGTGGTGTTGGTGTTGGTTGATATATATAAGGTTGGGTGGTGTTGCTGTTGGATGTTGTTTGTGGTGTTGGTGTTGTTAGTTTAATAGAATAATCTATTCCCGCTTTTCCAGATTACTCTTCAAGTAAGTTTACTTGTTGAATGAATAACTTTAAGTAAACGAGAGAGAGAGAGAGAGAGAGGGGGTGGGGAGAAAGAGAGAGAAAAGGGGGAAGAAGGGGGAAGAGAGGAAAGGGTAGGTGGGTAACAATTACATGGAAACGAAAAAAGTACTCTAATAAAAAAAACAAATGTAGAACATTATATGTATATATATATTTATACATACATATACATACATTCACATACACACACATATATACACACACACACACACACACACATATATATATATAACATACTCATACACACACACTCACATATACAGTATATATATACACAAATACACAAACATATATATATATATAATACACATACAAACATATATATCTTAAAAAGCCATCTCTGCTTCCAGCAGTTATTCCAAACTTTTTTCTCTATGTTTGTTTCTTTTTTGTTTGTTTTTGATTTTGTTTGTTTGTTTTGGTTAAAATATTTTATTTATTTATTTATTTATTTATTTATTTATTTATTTATTTATTTATTTATTTATTTATTCGTCTTTGGCTTTAGATTTTTTTTTTCTTTTCATTTCATCACAGAAAAAAAAAACTTGTTTTATCTTATCTACACTGGATATTGTAAGTATGTGTATGTTTGTAGCGTGTGTGAGTGGGTATGTGTATATGTTGTGTATGTATGTATGTATGTATGTATGTATGTATGTATGTATGTATGTATGTATAAATGGCAGAATCGGTAGAATGTTGTAGAGGGTGGTAGACTGGCAGAATTGGTAGAGCGTCGTAGAGGGTGGTAGATTGGTAGAATTGGTAGAATGTTGTAGAGGGTGGTAGATTGGTAGAATGTTGAAGAGGGTGGTGGACTGGCAGAATTGGTAGAATTGGTAGAGCGTCGTAGAGGGTGGTAGATTGGTAGAATGTTGAAGAGGGTGGTGGACTGGCAGAATTGGTAGAATTGGTAGAGCGTCGTAGAGGGTGGTAGATTGGTAGAATGTTGAAGAGGGTGGTGGACTGGCAGAATTGGTAGAATTGGTAGACCGTCGTAGAGGGTGGTAGATTGGTAGAATTGGTAGACCGTCGTAGAGGGTGGTAGATTGGTAGAATTGGTAGACCGTCGTAGAGGGTGGTAGATTGGTAGACCGTCGTAGAGGGTGGTAAATTGGTAGAATTGGTAGACCGTCGTAGAGGGTGGTAGATTGGTAGAATTGGTAGACCGTCGTAGAGGGTGGTAGATTGGTAGACCGTCGTAGAGGGTGGTAGATTGGTAGAATTGGTAGACCGTCGTAGAGGGTGGTAAATTGGTAGAATTGGTAGACCGTCGTAGAGGGTGGTAGATTGGTAGAATTGGTAGACCGTCGTAGAGGGTGGTAGATTGGTAGACCGTCGTAGAGGGTGGTAGATTGGTAGAATTGGTAGACCGTCGTAGAGGGTGGTAAATTGGTAGAATTGGTAGACCGTCGTAGAGGGTGGTAGATTGGTAGACCGTCGTAGAGGGTGGTAAATTGGTAGAATTGGTAGACCGTCGTAGAGGGTGGTAGATTGGTAGAATTGGTAGACCGTCGTAGAGGGTGGTAAATTGGTAGAATTGGTAGACCGTCGTAGAGGGTGGTAGATTGGTAGAATTGGTAGACCGTCGTAGAGGGTGGTAAATTGGTAGAATTGGTAGACCGTCGTAGAGGGTGATAGATTGGTAGACCGTCGTAGAGGGTGGTAAATTGGTAGAATTGGTAGACCGTCGTAGAGGGTGGTAGATTGGTAGAATTGGTAGACCGTCGTAGAGGGTGGTAAATTGGTAGAATTGGTAGACCGTCGTAGAGGGTGGTAGATTGGTAGAATTGGTAGAGCATCAGATGGAAATTCTTTGCGATATTTGTTCTGGCTTTTTAGAATCTGAATTCAAATCCTGTCGAGGTCAACTTTGCCTTTCATCCTTCCAGGCGCCGGTAAAATAAAGTAGCAGTCAAGTACTTGCTAGGCTCAATATAATCAACTTTCCTCTCTCCCCCAAAATGCTAGCCTTGTGCCAAAAGTAGAAACAATTATTAGAAGGTAAATTGGCTGTATCAGTAGAGCGTCAGGCACCATGCTTTACGGCATAGAGTTATGGCCCTTTACGTTCTGAGTTCAAATCCCACCGAGGTTAACTTTGCCTTTCATCCTTACGGGGTCGATAAAATAAAGTAGCAGTAATGCACTGGGATAATTGCTGGC
>OZ024755.1:10450070-10467570 GCA_964016885.1 Eledone cirrhosa
CAGTGGTCAGAATAATGATGACGTCACTAACCAGTGACCAACCCAAGGACGCGCAAAGCGGATGAAGGTCGACCGTATAGACCTGTAGGGTCAGAAACCCCAGAAAGAGGATATGCTCCGAAATCAATAGACGTGTCCGAGGAACCTGCGAGTCTAGAGTCAGGTCCATCCACGCACATATCGCACCTCGAGCTGTTCGCCGGGGAAACAATTGTAACCCACAACAAATTGAGTTCTGATGCATCACACAGATACTTTGATACCTACTCTGATTAGCTGTATTTCCGGTCTCTTTTTTTTCTTTTTATTCAAACACATATTTCTTAGTTTCAAGATTTCCATAGCTGAAAACATTAAACATCCGAGGTTAACTTTGCTTTTCATCCTTACGGGGTCGATAAAATAAAGTACCAGTAATGTAATGGTTAATTGCTAGCCTTGTGCCAATAGTAGAAACAATTAATGTATGTTTGTTTCTTACGTTGTCTGGTCTGTTGCAGATGTTCATACATGCTTCTTAGTAGGTTACAGGAAATACGAAACTTTATTTGTGTTTAATGCAGCTGTAGCATATATTATTTGGTTTAACTTGGAGATATTGTTGGTAGCTTCGACTGTTGTGACTCGGCTTATCTTTATTATTCCTGCGATTATTTAATCATGCTTTTAATTGTAAGGATATGTAATTTACCCAAATGGTCTATCGATGTTAATTATTTAACTATTCCTACCTTCTTTAGATTATCGAAATATCTCAAATGTCAGTATGTGGTATTCTTTATTATTAAATCAGTCGGCGAATCGGCAGATTCCTTAGAACGCCTGATCGAATGCTTTGCGATATTCGTATCGGCTTTCATATTTAGATTCACGCCGAGGTCCACTTTCATTTTCATCTATTCAAGGTCGATGAAAAGGCATCAGTCAAATACTGGTGTCGATTCTTCCTCTATATTTCTTTCTTAATTCCATTCTCTCATACTTCATCCTTCTATGGAAGAAATCTGCTGTACTCAGAGCTGGAGAGTAGATGGGCTGCGCCAGATTTACAAATGCTCTCGAAACACCGTATGTCAATGAGGTGCCCCTACGACTCTCTTAGGAGTTACGAATCCATACATACCATCTTTATATCATCAAAATATTTGGAATGTCCGTATTTGGTATTCTCTATTATTAAACTGTATCTTACCCTCTGTTATTCACATTTTCATATGCATAGTTCTGTTTGTTTTGTTGGTTGGCCAGTATTCTGTAGGTGTATTAAAGTTTTAGTTTTTTTATTTCTTATGTTATTCCTAAGTTATTTTGTATATTGTAGTTCTACTGTCATTAGGATTTTGCTTGATGCAACGTCTACTTTTTTAATAATGGCTTTCTATATTATTATTATTATTGCTATTAATATTATTTTATTAGCATTTTTAATATCATTAGCATTGAACGTAGTCTATGTGGACTGGATAATAATCAAGAAACTTTTATCTGAATACCATAAATCAATATAATCAATCTTATCATTTTATCTCTCTTATTCTTTTTAATTCCCATAACATTTTCAAATACACGTTTATTTTAATTAAAAGAACTACTCGCTCGCATTAATTTCAAGAAAGAAAAGACTTTCTATGTAGTTTCATATTTAACATTTAAACTTTAGTTTTGAAAATAATTTGGAGATAACTTTTTTAATGACTAAAATAAAAGTCTACTGTTTGTATTGTAATATATCACACATTTCAAGTCTTGATATTTTATGAAGTGGTCATAACATTGACACATAAGGTTATATGTGAGCTTCCTTATGATTGCGATATTTTATTTGAAACTTTGTGGAACTGTACTGTCAATGATGATGATGATAATACTGTTGAGCGTATTTTATTTTCAAGGTCTACGATTGGTATGTTATATATACCAGGATTATCGGATACATAAGCAATCTAACAAACTTGGAAATATACGTTTTGACAAATTATTGGTTTGAATAAAAGAAATCTTATAGTGTATGTTAATTAGTGACACATAGAATTGATTATACCTAAGCATGATATAATTTAAAAAATATTTCTAGGATATAATCATATAAATATTCCGCATATACATACACATGATATTAATGAGTAAATATACGAGTAGCTTTGGCAAATAAATATTTACAGGGACAAATATAGGGTGAGAACTCAGCAATTTGTCATTGAAAAAGTGAACTTATTGTAACAACACGATTGAGATAGGAAATGCATTGTCTATATGTGCGTATGTGAGAGTATGCGTCTTTATGATGATGGTGGGGATTGTGGAGAGGAACATGATGCAGATTGTGATGATTGAGATAGTAGGGAGATAATAGTGGCGATGAGGGGGATGTTGATGACGGTGACGAAGAAGTTGGTGAGTATTGTGATGAAGGGGATGAAGGTGATGATGATGGTAGTGATATTGCTGATAGGGATAATGTTATTAACGTGATGGAAAGACGGTGACTTGGTTGGTTATATATTCGTGTGGACTATTTAAACCACAAATGGCACTTCCGGTTTCCGCCGTTACTCCTTCTCGCGAATTAATCACTTAATGACTATAAGGCAAAGGAAATGGGGGTTTGTGCCAGGAACTGTGTTGTTGAATAGTTTATACGATAACTATAGACAGTCAATATATTGATTTCCTAAACAGGAATGAGACATCAGATTTAAGTGTATGAAAAACTAAGAATCTGTTCATCACATCACATAATTGTAGGAAAGGCAATAAACAACGACTTTGACTGATAATTGAAATACACACGGGGTAGAATGGAAACGAAGAGTTTCACATCGTTGTAGGTTTACGATCTAAACTAAAATGTTTGTCACGCAGATACTGGCATACATACACACACACACGCATCATATATATATATATATATATATATATATACACACACATACATATTCACATATACACACCCACATGGAAACTATGTGGAAACTACGATACTAAGCCACCGAGAAAACTTGCTCACAGGCTATAATCGAAATCAGGGGTTTCGATCTAAAGTAAAACATTTGTTACGCAAATACAGACCGGCATGCATGCATCCATACATACAAATGCACACGCACACATATACATATATATATGCAAAAGGTAAACGGAAACAACAAATCTTACAACAGAATACAATCAAGAAATATATTAGTTTAACGTTTGGTTTAGTCGGAAAAAAATCGTTGTGTTTCGGACACTAGTCCATCATTAGAAGATAGATTGAGAAGGGACAGGTGTGTGTGTATATATATACACATATACGCACGCACACGCAGATACACACACATATGTATAAGTTTGTGCATGTCTACCCACATACAACAGTCCTTTGCCATCAACGTTAAATATGTTAAAGTTATTTCAATATCATTTTGATAACAGCTTCTGTAGAATTTCTTAACTCTGACAACATTATATCAATCTGCTGTACTTGAAATTACTGTATTATCTTTCTATGGTATTTATTCCATTCCTAACTGCTTACCATTTCTAATACGGTATTGTGGTTATTATTTCTGATGTTGCTGCTGTTGTGGCTTTTGTTGTTGTTGTTGTTGTTAATAGTGTGATTAGTGACATTTTCCATGTTGTTATATACATATGTTCGATGTTACATGTCTTTTCTTACGTATATTTAAAATCTTTATCTCATTACAGCGTTATGTCTGTTTATATATATATATATATATATATATATATATATATATATATATATTAATAATAATAATAATAATCTTATACATTTCGAATTTTGCACACGCAGAGAAGTAACCTGTTGGTTTATATAGGCATATAAATAAATATATTAGTTTATACATTTCATTCTCTAATTCTATTTCCCTCTCATTTTCACTCCTCACTCTTTCTCCCTCTCAATATATATAAAGAGAAAGAGTGAGACAGTTTGTATGTGCAGTGTGTGTGTTTGTTTATGTTTTATTGCGGGCATGCATGTGTCAGAATGCGTAAATATATGGAATATATATATATATTTATATATATGTGTGTGTGTGTGTGTAGTATGTATACTGAGATATTCAAATGTGTACAATATACCCGTAAATCTTATACTCATAAACTACGTATGTAAGCACATTATTTGGCGTTGCTGTACGGTATTGTATTTATACACAAAAATCTCTAAATTTTATTAATACGCTCGCCTATTCGTTGTGAAATCTGTATTCCCTCATGCCACTGATTCTGATAGATAAAATGCGTAATATGATTTGAGTTAGAAAATTCATGATATGATAACTGCATATATATATATATATATGCAGTTATCATATCATATGTGTGTGCCTGTATATATATATATATATATATATATATATATATATACAGGCACACACACACACACATATACATATATATGTACATACACGCACACACATATATATATATATATATATTTACATACACGCACACACACATATAAATATATGTGCGTGTGTGTGTATATACATACACGCACACACACATATATATATATATGTACACGCAAACAAACATATATATGTGCATACACGCAGACATATATGTGTATGTATGTATATATATATGTATGAGTGTCGAAATCTGTGTGTAAGTTTATGCATATACTTGTTTACTTGGTATGATTTTAACTGGGTGGTTGTGTGTGAAAGCAGTCAGTTTGTGAAGAGTTAGCAGAGTTAACAGTCACTAAAATTGTAGGTTTTAAAGATATCAAAAATGATAAGCTATAATTCCTTCCAGTAGTAAATAAAGTTGAAGCAAAAATTTCAGGTATGTTAGTAAAACATTTAATTTATTCTAGTAGACAGTTTAGGGCAGTGAAGTGGTAGAGTTGTTAGACCGTCAGATATGATATTTTCCTGTATTTGTTTAGACATTCTGAGTTCAAATTTGCTTTTCATCGTTTTGAAGGTCGATAAAATAATCGACAGTTTAATGCTTGGGTCGAATCTTTCCCCAAACCCCTTTCTTAGCCCCTCCCCCTCTCTCCTCCATCGCTAATTTCCTCTCGGTAATGACACAGTCTATCTACGTACACACACACACACACACACACACATACCTACCTACCTACCTACTTACCTACCTATCTATCTACCTATCTATCTATCTATCTAGCTGTTGAAACGGCCGGACCTCAGCCTTCGGTTTAAATGTATTTTTTTAATTTTTATTCTGTATCAACCTGTGACGCACAATAGTAAAAATAAGTACATGTAAACGAAACTTATTATTTTTCTTAATATATATACTCTGCCTGTGCATCGACTACTCGTTTTGGTACCACCACCAGCAATTCACTGAATCATATATACTGTATATTATACTCCAAAAGAAAGGAGTCGATCATTTGATTCTGCCAATCCATCCTTCCGGAGTGGTATATTGTTTAACGAAATGGTAAAAGACACATTTGACTTCGGCTGAATTTGAACTAAGAACACAGCGAACTGGAAATATTTGTTTCTACTTTTGGCACAATGCCAGCAATTATTCCAGTACTGGTACTTTATTTTATCGACCCCGTAAGGATGAAAGGCAAAGTTAACCTCGGCGGGATTTGAACTCAGATCGTAAAGGGACATAACTATGCTGGAAAGCATGTACGACACTCCACCGATGAATTTACATCGATACTTCAATGACCCTACCAATCCACGAATCTATGAAATATTATTGACTGGATTTAGATCATCGTTGGAAACCGGAATATTATATTAGTGGTATAATTTACTTGTATAATTTACAAGGTATAATTTACTTGTATATAGTAAAGCCTGTACATAAATTTTGAATGAAAGAGATAAAGATGAGAAATATGATCGTCTATGGAAGCATATGATAATTTCGTGACAGAGGCATATTCATATGTTTGATTCTCCGGTATTAATTTCCATACAAATCTTGGACATACATTTGTGGATGTTATGATCACATAATGGTAAAGGAATTATGCGAAAACTGGAAGAAAAAAAAATTCTCCTCAATCGTGTGGCATGTAAGTGTAGAGAATATAGAATTGAATTGTAATTGACGTCATCATAGTTTAAAGTATGTAAGGATATTAAACAGAAGTTATTAAATACGAAAGTGTCTCTGAATATATGACAGGTAATTACCGGTTTCAGGCATAACGTACAACACATGTCTATGAAATAAAACAGGAAAACGTGCTGCCATAATCTTTTGTCGCTGGTTTATATAGCTACATATGTTTGTAAGTGTATTAGAATTCATCTGCATTTGCCTACTTTTGTAGTTATGGAAACAGTTCTTCACATAATTACTGGCATAATCCATCACGAAAAAAATATGATTTCACGTTAATAAGGATTCCTATTTTATTTAGAAATGCATAGAATGATCAAAGGATGTTTTGTCAGTCATAATTAGATGGTTTGGATTATAAACTTTAGAAGATATAAGCGAACGATGCATGTAGTATATGTAAATTCAAATATGCTCCCTAAAATATTCTAACTATATCAATTAATCTCTTTCTCCCTTTCTAACCCTCATCCTCTCTCATTCTCTCTCATTCTTTCTCATTCTCTCTTATTCTCTCTTAATCTCTCTTATTTTCTCTCAATTTCTCTCAATCTCTCTCAATCTCTCTCATTCTCTCTTATTTTCTCTCATTCTCTCTTATTTTCTCTCATTCTCTCTTATTTTCTCTCAATCTCTCTCATTTTCTCTCAATCTCTCTCAATCTCTCTCAATCTCTCTCACTCCCTCTGTCTTTCTATCTATATATCTATCTATCTATCTCCCCCTCGCTATATATATATATATATATATATATATATATATAGATATATATATATATATATATACATACAAACATGTATATATGCATACATATATATGTAAATAAATCATTGTAGGAAGTGCTGAACGAATTAGAATTTTAAAAGTACGTTAACTTATTCTAAGCAGGTATAATGCAGGTTACATATTCGACATGTTGTGCATTTAAAAACAAAGAAATAAAAGATTCTGGTCAGAATTGCGTGTGGGAATCTCATTCAATATTCCACATACAAAACCTTCACTAATCTCTGCAAAACAGACTCCTATAGATCAAGGTATAATAAAGTAAATCACAAATGTAACTAAAGAATTGAAATAAGCAAAGCTGAAAAAATAAGGATAGCTACAAATATAAAATATGAACATCTTACCGAAGAATCTCCATCAAGGAATTAACATTATTAAGACCGTATTACTAATGAAATACGCTGTATTTTAATTAAATAATGAAGATTTTGGAAGGACGTATTAAGATTGGTAATTGCTTCATTATTTGTTAGTGACAAATGGAATGGAACTCCGTGAGTTTCGACGACGTGTATTTCAGTTGTTTGATCAAGGAAACAGTCTTGTCTACTGATGAAATTAGCGTAGTTCTCAGGGAGATTCAGTGTCACGAACTGTTTGACTAGGCTGGCCCTATGAATTTCAAGCAGTTTCCGCAACGCATTTCTACTCATAGGTCATGGGTCGAACTCTTTATATCGTAAATAACTCTTCCTCTAGATATCATGTAGTGGGATCGAACCCGGGACCTAAATGACTTCGAAGCGAACATCATACACATTCCTTTATGATGCGTTCACATTTAGATAGTATTTGTAAGGTAACAAAACGATCATATTCTGTGTACTTTATTTTCTATAGTTTTCAGTTATTAGTCTGCATTTATTTATCGATCTCATCGACACCGGTACTTATTTTATGGATCTTCATTTTGTCGAACGTGAATGTCTTTTATCAGGGCGCGAATGTATTTTATCAGAGATTTTCTTAATCAGAAATTACTTAGGGTTAACCACAGCCGCCTCTTGAATCTTTCTTTGGAAACAAAGGCTGCTTCACTGAGAAATTCCTCGAAATCTTAGAAATATAGCTAAATAGAATATTGGACAATGTAACCGCAGAAGGAATGCAGTTTTGGGGGGTATTTTTGTAGGTTTGCTCGCTCACCTCTTACTGAGAGGAAAATATATACATATTATAATGTATATTATGATATATATCTCAGCATATTTGAAAATAATTTGCTTTCCTTTCGCACATCCTTCCGGTTGAATGAAAGTACATAGAAAAAAGGCAGCATGATACATTGGATCAGTAAAGAAGAATTTAAACAGAGGATGGGAGTGAAAATAAACAGGAAGATTGTAAAAGGGAACTAAAGAGATGAGAGTCGTGTTATGGAAATGTCGTTTTGAATAGTGTAGCATAAAATGTAATGTTAATTGGCTACACGCAGTGAAGGAAAGTGAAAGAGAAGTTATAATATTACAATCTAGTGCGGCAAGGAGGAAATACTGGGAATACACACACACTCACACATATATATGATATATGTATTAGTTGAATAAGTTCGCTCAACGAAATGCGTATCCTTGCGTTTCTCCATGTTATGTCTTTGTTGAAGTAATGAATTGAATCACACACACACACACACACACACACACACACACACACACACACACCCACACCCACACCCACACACCCACACCCACACACACACACACACATATATAATATATACATATATGAGAGAGAGAGATTGATGGTGAAATAGAAATAATAGCTGCTTCTCTCATATCGCTATAATCTATCTTTATATTATTTTATACCTTTCGTTATTTTTAGTATAAAAATCAAGAAATATATATATAATTCATTTCGTTACACATACAATGGCATTACTCAGAAACATTGTTTTTCCATTTTTCCAGACGAAACGTATCTTCGATGATAAATCAAAATGAATGTGAGAATGAAAAACTATACATGGGAATATTTTTAACAAAGAAAATAGATGCTTGAAAGATGTAAGGTTATTTCATTCATTTAAATGTAGGCAGGGCTTTGATATGTGATAAATTATTTCATCTGCAGCCACACATTTATAGATTTAGTCCCCTAGCCTAGCACCTAGCCTAGCAACATTTTTCTACTACAGCCACGAGACAACAAATGCTTTGTGACTGAAGCGCGGTAGACGGAGCTTCAGAAGCTCGTAGTTAAGTGTGAGGTTAACCTCAGTGGGTGTCTATATAATTGATCGGATTTGTAGGGGGTTATGGGTCGGTGGTAGTTTGTAATGGTTGTGTTATTTATTATGCGTTGTAGTTGCTGCTGAGTAATATAGAAACTATTTAACACAACTCCTATAATGGTGCCACCCGTATCCCCCATATCAACAATTGGAGCATGCTGATTGTTGGTTGGCGCAGAGAGCCGGAGTATGATTATGAAGGAAGTGGTTGAAATAATTTATGACCGACTATGAAGGAATGGTGTTAGAGCTGTGAAATCTTGCATGCATTAATTTCAACTTTTTTTTATTAATAACTGCATTGTTTCTTTCCACGGACTATTTTGAAAAATAAACCTTATTTTGTCATTCCATGAGAATAGCTTGGTCAGCCTATGAACTTTTCAGCTGACTTTCACACACACACACACACACACACACACACACACACACACACACACACACACACACACACACACACACATTACACACACACACACACACACACACACACACACACATTACACACACCACACACACACACGTGAGTGTATGGAGGTGTGCAGATGTATGTGTATGTATGTTGAACCAAACTCTATTTCTAAGACGATTGATACATATGACAGAAAAACTGTTACTGAGCATTCCAGCGAAATATGCACACATATCATAGTTCTCAGGGTGATGCAGCATAAGGCATTGTGTGAGAAAGCTGGTAATTTGAAGTATAAGGACAGCTCCGATTTACCAGCAAAGTGGATTTGAGTAACTTGAAATAATGTTTGGCTCAACGTTGCAGCCTGCCTCCAGGGATTGAACTTGCGATCGTCTGCTGAACACGGAAATCATTAAGGCACATGTTTGTATTACTATATGGTACCAACTTATTTAATTCAACTCACAATTGCAGAATAAATAAATATCTGCAGTTACAAACCATATATAGACACACACAGACACATATAGATGTATGCACACACATACACACACACATACTGACACACTGACTCGTACACATGTGGGCACATGGACTCTCTCTCTCTCTCGCTCTCTCTCTCTCTCTCTCGCTCTCTCTCTCTCTCTCTATATATATATATATATAGGAACATGTTTAACCCCGACGGCAGAGCTCAAGCCGTTTCGACGGCTATTTCCGTCCAGAAATAGCCGTCGGAACAGCTTGAGCTCTGCCGTATGGGTTAAACATTTTCCTATTACCCACTCTACTACCCTAAGTATTAAGTACTCTGGTGCGTTATGGTTCATCTGGTTCCTTACCACACCTCCTTCGTTATATATCGTTATATATATATATATCTGTCTCTCTCTCGCTATCTTTTTCACCCACCCCTCTCACCTCTTTCTCCACACACTCACTTTCTCTTGATTTAACGTAGTCAGTAATTTACGAAGAATAAAAATCCAACAAACAAATAAGACATAAAATATACATAAAATAAAATAGATTATCCCCGTAGAAAATGTCTTAAGATTTACTGTGTAGGCAACTCTTTCTTTAATAGAACGAAGGAAATGTCGGTGCGCCAGTTAATATAAAAGGAAGTCTCTTTGTTTACGATTCATCTCTGGACAGGAAAACCGGCTCTAATAACTAAGCAATTCGTTTTAATACCTGCATAATGACGACAGCAGTAATTCATCTTTGTAAATGCTAACTGAATTGTTAGTAGTTATCATGGGATTTTGAGCAAAATCGAGATAAATGGAATAACAAATCTATTTACTATCTCCATAATTATACATACCAGTTAAACCAATAGCAAGCTGCAGGAAACAGTTACTAATGTTAAAGTATTCCAAAGTATCTTTCCTCTTTGTATATCTTCTGCAAATTCCGAAATCTCTTTAGCAACATTTCTCTTGATAATACCAAAGATTTTCCGTCAGTAATGGTAAGTATGAAGCATATATTTCTGACCGGGAAAAAGAGAGGGGTAGTGTATGTGTGGTTCTGTGTTTGTATGTATGGTCTCTGTGTTTGTATGTATGTATGTATGTGTTTGTGTGCATGTGTGTGAGATGTTATGGAGAAATATTGATTTTTGACACGAGCACAAGATCAGATTGAATCTAAGTGAAAAAATTGTGTGATAAGAGATATGTATGATTTTTTCAATGTAAATGCAAGGGAAGTGAACCAATTACAATTGGGAAAGAAATATCTCTCTAAGCATTTACTTCCTATCTGATGTTCTTCGTTATAAAGGAAAGTATCAAGAAAATATACAAGATGGGGGAAGCAGCGGAAAGATGCTCTTGTTTATAGAACAGTAGAGAAGAAATAAGCTGGAATTTAAGAACAGATAGGCAGTGATTTAACCACTGTTGCTGACCCAACAACGGCATGGCGTTACGATTAAGGGTTGAAACACCCAATGAATGTTGGACACCACCTGATGATATCAACTCATCCTGGTCAATGCTACATTTACTGAAGGTCAATAAATGTGAAGCATCATGTTAAGCATCATCATTAAGATGCTTCACATCATAT
The DNA here is from genome assembly GCA_964016885.1 of Eledone cirrhosa. Taxonomy (NCBI): domain Eukaryota; kingdom Metazoa; phylum Mollusca; class Cephalopoda; order Octopoda; family Eledonidae; genus Eledone; species Eledone cirrhosa. The sequence goes on from OZ024755.1 coordinate 10,461,668, forward strand.
GTTCCTTAAATCCCATACCTCTGCTTCACGCCAGAAGGTTACATGGCATGATTTTGTTCTCCATGCACTCTATCTGAAAATGTTTCGAGATGGCCACATCTGGAAGTCCTATGAACATAGTTTTGCTTTATATGTACAGAAATGTGACTAGATAACAATAACAGCAACTTAAACATTTCTTATTTATTCCTTCTTAAAATACATAGCTAATGTTACTAATGAAGAAGAAATCAATATTAAAATTGTATAGATTGACAGTAAAATTAGATGTAATTTAGGAGTGAAGCAAGACTGTCTCCTGTTTTGATTTATACTTGAAGCAATTCTAATTAATTTTCCTCCACCAGGAAAATATATTTGGGTTAGAACCACTAAATATAGCCCCCGCACTTTCCTTCGGTTCAATTCCATTCTGTGGCTCTACTATAGCGTCGAGAGCCGAATGCCTTATGAATGAAATTTTGCCAATAATAGATCAATGTAATAAGCACCAGATTGATAAAAAACAAATTAACAGTGTAATAGTCTCGATAAGATTGTCCAAATCTCTTCAGGACAGAGCCCCAGCATGACCGCAGTAAATACTTGAAACCAATAAAATACTAAAATAGCAGTGAAACTATCGTTATTGGGGTAACCATGATTACTGTTTTTCATTACCTTGTTATTTCGCGTTCAAATACCATCAGGGTGGGCATTTCTTTTATTCTCCTTAGATCACTAAAATTGCAATAACTAATATAGTATGTATGATCACGTAATTCCTGAGGGTTTCGTAGGGGCACCATATTTAGATACAGCGTTTCTAGGGCATTTTAAAACCTGGCTGAGCCCATCTACTTCCCATCAGATTTCTTCCAGATAAGGATAAAAGTGAAAGAATGGAAGTGAGAAAGAGATATAGATGAAAAATTGATCCCAGTACTACACTGATACTTTTTATCGACCTTGCCTGGATAAAAGGTAAAGTTGATCTCGACAGGATCTGAACTCAGAAAGCCAGAAGGACTACCTCAAAGCATTCTATCCGTCGTTGTTACGACTTAGACAAATTGCTGCTTATCTAATGTAGTAGTATCAGTTAATTGAGCTACACCCCTACATAATCCACTATAATCATGGTTTGATTCTAGTGAATGTGCGTGATTTAGTGTAATTAAAGTCATACGCTTCGTCACATTTTGTCACGTTGAATCTACTTCAAAATTATGTAAAGTGTACTCGTGTGTGTAGAGTATGCAGCTACTTGCACACTAATATTTAACGAATACTTCCTTCAATTGGCCACACTGTTGGAACAAACCCAGTTGAAATCAACCTAGTTCCATTTTTCTCTGTATATATATATATATATATATATATATATATATATATATATATATATATATATATACAATGTCTCAACTACTTCCGCGAATATGTTCTCATGTTATGGTCGAAAAAGTAATACAAATCAACTTTTTCAGAAACCATATTAATATAGATCTAATTTGCACAATATCGATTGCTAATAGTGTTGTTTTTAAACATACGCGCTATATGTTTTAACCTGAAAAATTACCAAATTATAAACATTTCTTGCCAACGCGAAAAGGCATCACACAATATAAGGCAGAAAATTCCAACTCACTACTACTGTCATTCTTTTCTTGAGTTTACTCATCCGCTAAAACATCGACATAAATAACTACTTCTATTGACGGGTCTAGAATATATATGATGTTTAATAATGTGGCTAGTTAAGGAAGCAATTGACCGCGTAAGATGCGAATTTTAATAATGCGGCTGGTTGAAGAGGCAGTAAACCGCTTAAGTTGCGGATCAGTTTTAATCATTAACACTTATAAATGAAATAAGCAGTAAACATTCACCAACAAATAGTGCTATGATGTAAATTATCAGAAATCATCATCATATCATTGGTTCCTAACGTTAGATAGTATGTTATATCGTTGTTGTTGGACATAATACGGTTCCGACGACGAGCATTCCAGTTTTTAGATTAACGGAACATCCTGCATGCGAAATCCCCCTGTTAATGGCTGATATTTCCACAGACACCTGTATCCTTAACATATTTCTAAGTTAGAATCATCGTGATGCATGAAGTGAACTGGAACTACGTGAAATATAGTGTCTTTCCCAAAGATACGTCGCGTTACCGACCTTATACCCTTATGATTGCAAGCCGCAAACCTTAACCACTAATCCACATGACATCACTATATATTATATAGATATTTTGAAAGACACGTCCTCGTCAAAAGACACCTCGATATACTATTCCCCCATTTGAATCTGACAGATATTCAATGCATTAATATATACACACGAAACTCTGTTAAATATTTCCCCCATAAAGTCAACTTTTGAAACGAGATTATTCATTTCTCACATGCAATGCCAGTTTACATGATACGATCTTACGTGACGGCTGCTAAATTATTTTCGTAATAACGATGATATGCTTAGCTGTGATGTGGTAACATCGTGTCAGTACGATGGTTGATCTCGAAACATATGTCACTTTGAAATAGAATGTTACTTGAAAATTATAAAATATTTTGCCTTTTGGAAAGCAATAAACGAGTATTATAAATGCGAGTAAGATTTATGACTTCAGTTAGACAATTTATAAGATGACAGATGCTAACGAACATTTATAAGAAACGACAAACGTTAGAGAAAATTTAATTAAAATTCAATTACTTTCACAGGATGTTTCGGAAACTAATGAAAACAATTTTTCAGTTCATGTGTAATTATGTTCAAAGATCTTCTTGATAGAAATGTTGTATCGATTGTTGGTCAAGTGGGCAAATATCTCCTTATTTGATATAGGAAGTCCGTTTTTGAAAGTCGATAAGTAAGTTAATTTCTCTATTTTTAAACACATCCTGGATATCGGCTTTTTCTTTCCTGCTGATTAATAATTACAAAGAATCTATTTCTGACAAGTTCACAGACAATATATTGTGAGCCCTCCTTTAGAAAAGGAATCTTAATATTAATTATTTTCGCTGTGGTTGTATGATAAAATATGAGATGGGCAGATTGACAATTTAACTATGCTGGTGCCTATAAACACCCCTGTCTAATAGTTAAGATGTTTGACACCTCTCATTCGCAAGCTCAATATGTTGTGAAGAAGAAAAATAAACGATGTATTTATCGTTTACCCACTAAGGCCAATTATAGGAAACTGTAGAAAAGATAGAATTACATTATTACCTAGAATAGAACTTAAAAGCAGGAGACAGTAATCTATAATGTGGTGGTCTCAATAATAATTTCTAACAATGGACGAAAACTATATAAACCTCAATGGATACTGTTATCTTAATGATGAATATATTTTGAATAAATCTCCGAGGAAATTATAATACCTTGATACACACCCGCAGAAAATCACTGTAAGTGCCAAAACGATCTCTAATAGAAAGAATAACAGATATTATAAAATAGAAATCTAGTTACGAAGAGAGAGTTTCATCAACGTATAATGAATAAAATAATTAATTATCTGCTGTATTATATTATAATTGTGGAACAAGATTTGGTACAGCCGTTAGACCGTTTGATATTTGTTTCGGCTCTCTGCCCGCAAGCTTTGAAGCCCATCAAGTTCTTCTTCCCCTTCACCTTTCCAGTGTAGATAAAGTAGCGTCTCAATGCTAGTGCCTCACAGACACAACGCCAGAAACAGGTGTTACAGAAATCTAAAAAGAAACGACTGACCTAAGACACAGTGAATATTGATAGATAGAATAGTTCATACAGAGAGGAAAGTTAAGAAATATCATTTAGATGTGGTTGTAAAATATGGTATAGAAATATTTCCTAAGAGATGTATCACTTTCAACAGACTACAATATATATCTAAACGAAATGGAGAAACCATCCAAATATAAATAATTGGTAACAGAGATAGATAGATTGTGGGTGCTGAAGACAGATATAATCTCCATAATAAAAGTTGCCTTCGGAAATATTAACAACGAAATTTCTTCCATATATATTAATGTTAAGCAATGGCCAAATATTAAGATATAATTTAGAAACACGTATTTAAATTTCGTAATGTATCCACCATCTCGCGGCTGTTATATCTGTAATAATATTGATATTATTAAGCCGAAATATATTTCTATGTTTATCGTGTAGGTGTGTGATAATGTGAGTTCTAAATGTTTACAGTTTAGAATAGAAACGATGTCACGGAACTGCGTTTGACCTAGGGACGTTCTAGGGACGATATCCAAGTAATGCTTGTCAAGATAGTCCCATTTATTATCTGTGTAAGGTAATACATCAAAGTTATCACGATCCAAAAATCAACAAATATCAAAAGTACTATAAAATATACAAAAAAAAAAAATTACTAGCAGCAAGCAGTTGAATAATGAAAGGTTTTGAACATTATTCAACGCTTCTAATACTGTTTGATAACATGGTGGAGTTTCTGCAGATTTAAAGGTCGAACGGTCAAATCCTGATGGAAAGAAATATATCCTTTGAGCGGACACGCGAACATAGACACACGCAAACACAAACATACACACACTTGCACATACAGATATATCTGTGTATGTATATAGGTATATACATACATATATATATATGGCTGTATATATACGTATACACACGCACACACATATTTATATATATATATGAACGAATAAGATAGTGTAAAGTAGTTAATTAATCAATTGTTTTACGTTCGTTTCAAAGAGCAATCGATTGCAGTTAAGCAACTCGAAAAGCACACATATTCTACCGCCTATTCTCAGAAACAACATATATATATATTTTTTTTGGGGGGGGGGGGGGGGTCATGTGTACTTCCTATGCAAGTACATAATTGTTTCTACTTTTGGCACAATGCCAGCACATACCCAGTGAATTACTGGTACTTTATTTTATCGACCCCGTAAGTATGAAAGGCAAAGTTAACCTCGGCAGCATTTGAACTCACAATGGCAAGGCCCATAACTCTATGCGCCAAAGCAAAGCGTCCGACTCTCTAGCGATACTGCCAATCCAATGCCTGTACATAATATCCCCAGAAGTGTACTCATCTACTGCCGTATAGTGTAGGGTCTCCATATAGCGAAGATCTAAGGGAAAACCCAAAATAATCGAGAAGGAAAAATATTTGCTAGGGAATTCCAATCCACCTTTCAATCCGCTTCTCTAGGTTTTACAACATACACCAAGCTTAACATGACTTAACTTTTCCGGAAGTGGTTACAGCTAGCAACGTAATGAAGCTAGCAATGCGTAAACAACTTTTACAAGTAGCCTCTTCAAATTTCCACAAGGTTCTGTAAAGAACCGTAGCTAAATAACTATGTTTCAGGATATATAATATACGTGTGCATATATTTTCGGTGTGTATGCATGCATATATCTGTGTGTATTTATGCATGCATGTGTGTGAGTGTGTCTGTGTGTATGAGTATTTGTGTGTGTGTTTATACGAGTTGTATATCTATTTGTGTATGTCATTTTACATATGCGTATATATCCACTTTCCCCAAAAACACACGAATAGCCAAACACATTAATCAGTATTATTGTAAAATATGTCACATGTCGTGAGCAAACCAGCAGTACAGGATTGGGATTTGTGTTTCATTAATGTGTTGTAATGTTATATATATTATATGTAGATGTAAAAAGGAAACACATCAGGAATGTATTTCTCATAAACTATCGTGGTTTACATGGAACTAAGTAGACTTAAGTGATGATCTGAAGAATGTTATATCTTGCTATAGAATTATGAGGTAAACGTGGAATAATTCTTCTTTCACAAACTTCATTGTTGTTGTTGATGTTACATTACTTGATCGACCCTGTTCGATCAAACATCCTTCTAGTGACTCATATCACCTCCTTTG
>OZ024755.1:10475070-10480070 GCA_964016885.1 Eledone cirrhosa
GTCGTTTCCATTCAGTATCCACTTCCTATTTACTATCCTCTGTTAACAGACAACCTATTATTTTTTTACTTTAGTCAAATAGTTTATTATTTTGGGCCGTTCTTGTTATTGTGTTATAGTTGTTGCGGTTGCTGTTGATGGTTTTGTCATGTTTTCGACAATCACGTGCAGGAATACTCATTATTTACTGAAGTGTGCCGCATAAGCAGCAAATTGGCTGAGTCTTTAATTCGTAGTATATAACGCCCAGATTCTCTACGCCGTAGGTTCTAATCATGCCGAGGTCAACTTTGCCGTTTTTCTTTTCGAGATCGATAAATAAAGTACAGCATCATCATCAGCCACTTCGTCCTCATCCTCATCACTTGTAGTGTTAGAGATCAATTTGAACCCCCATTCCCAGAACCTACAGATGTCCAACACCACCACCACCACTAGGATACATACAGGCACATCTTAAATAATTTGCTACACACGATTTACGAATGATTTTATTTCTGGCATGATTGGAAAGAAGCAATTTAATTTAGTCTAAGTTTAAATGTCAACCTTTGCAACTCGGCGTAAACGAAGAAGCCAATTTACAGTCAGTACCATTTTAGTGACACTCTTATAACTATAAAAGTATAAGCAGCAATATATTGCATTAAATTAGTAATTAAGCGATTTCAGTTATTTAACAGCTAACATAAATCAGTTGGACATTTCATGATGGTACTACTGAGACGTTTGAAGAATTCTTTGACAGTTTGATATCCATTGAATTTGATCAACGAAAATCTAATCAACGCCTAATAGATTACTTAACTAAATTGGATTAAATCTATATGGAGGACAAACATCAAAACTTGTGAAATGTAAAACATCTAGACAAATATTCGTGTGGAGCGAGCAACGAAAAACATAAAAAAACGTAAGAGTTATTTAATTGTCTCATGATAACTTTAGAATAACAATACAGGACTGATTTCACTTGAAGTGGAAAGACAATCATATTTGGAAACACTACTAAATGTGAACATGTTAACGCAAGATTATCAAATAGACTAAATTAATTGTAGGAATCGTGTGAAGTGTTCTCTAAATACAGGTGCGTTATTAGAATCAGTATCAAACAATATATATTTATGAAGATTATAAACACACATCTAGAAACTTTAGTTAAAGGAATATATAATATAAAGATAAACTGAAGTATATGGAACAAGATATAACAGAACAATAGAAATATAATGTAGTGATAATCCCATATAGGATGAATGATTCTACAAGTATATCATATGGCTTAACCAATGCTTTTTATGTGAAAACCAACTGAGATAAACAGATCTCCTTTCGGTTTCTTAAGCCTCTATGGCCTGCATCGTTCACAAACAAGGCACAAATCTCCCCCTGTATACCTCAACATTTGTAGCAACAATAACTTATGGTTACAAGAAAATAGAATCTTTAGAACACTGAATATTTCTTCCGCCCTTAGAACAATACTTACGGTTCCATAGCTTGGTCATATCACGATTATGGAGGTCAAGGAAAAGGCCAGGCTGAGGAATTTACGGGATGCCATCTCCGTCGAATCTGGAACCCGTTGGGTCACATTTCCCGCATATCTATGATGAAACCAGTGAGGTGTCTGTCGAATCAAAACCAACGGTGATGTGGGGGAAGTAGAAATCAGGACAAACCCCTCAAAATCTTGTTGAGATCTGTGAAGTAAGATATGACAGACTTGGGAGAAGGCTTGTAGCAAGGCTTGCAACATACAGAATGGGTATCTCTCGTCATCACATGTTCGATAGGGAGAGAAAAGGAATTAGGGGCGAAGAAAACTGCTCTGCTATTTTATTTGAACAATTAAAAGACTCGTGATAGAAAGTGACGGAGATCCAACAACAACAGCAACAAGAGTTACAGGCGTGTACATTTTACACAGTCGATTAAAAATCTGAAGCAATGTTGAAGTCTTTTTTCTTTCTTTCTCAGTTCTTAGTGAAATCCATTCTACTACAATGAAAAGGAAATATAATGAAATAATTGAAACGTTAACGTCGGCGCACGATCAACAATGGGGAGGATTTTCTTTTCGTTTTTCTTAGTTCTTAGAGATTATGGCCAACTCCGCACTGTCTTCTTTCAGTGAAGATAATATCTGAAGTAGCAGCAAGGCAGGACAATGTACTACCAGCGACTACCGCAAGTGAAATACAATGCGGAATGAATGTACAAACAACAACAACAATAACTATTACTACGCGCAGAGAAACTTCCCCTTATCCTCCTCCTACTGCTACTACTACTACTACTACTACTACTACTACTGCTGTTGCTACTACTACTACTACTACTACTACTACTGTCTTCACCACCACCGTCTCCGCTACCACCACCACCACCACCGTCTCCGCTACCACCACCGTCTCCACTGTACCACTACTAGCACCAGTAGTAGAACATTTTGAAAATCGGAATCTTGATTTGATTGTATCAACATATACAGAAATATTTTAAAGATATATATGATACATATTCTCAACTTACACGTATTCATAACTACGTAAAAGTAATATATATATATTTAATTATATATATATATATATATATATATATATATGTGTGTGTGTTTGTGTATGTAATGAAATCAACACATAATATATACGCCTGTGCACGTGTGTGTGTGTGTGTGTGCGTGTATGGCTGCTTGTGTGTTAACTGTGCGCGTGTTTATGGATGGATATTTCATTATGTATATTTATGTAAAGTATATTCTAGCTACTTCATATTTGTAGAAAGTATGTATCATATAACTTATATATATATATATATGGGTTTATATAATACACCCATGCCTGCTCTTTTATAGTGTGTTAGTGTGGTGTGAGGCGTTTACGACACTTAGCAACCGAGTAATACGGTAGAGGACTAAAACAAACACTTACTTTCTAGACAGGCTTAGTGGGTTGTAAGAACAATGGCTTGGACGTGAAGGTGCATGGCATAGTGGTAAGGGTGCTGGACTAACGATCATGTCGTGCCCCCCCCCCTACACACACATACACACGTGTGTGTGTGTATCCCGGGTTCAGGGGGGGGGGGTAACCACAGTAAGTAAGGTGCTCAATGGATAGCAGGGTATAAATGTTTAATATAGAAATGGCTTCTACAAGACTAGAACTATTTCATTCGAATGAAACAATTCTAGTCCTGTAGAAGCCATATATATACATACATACACGAGGGTCGGCTGAAATGGTCAGAGGCTGGCCAAGATACTCTCATGGAATTTGACCAAATGGGCGTTTATTGCGGTCCATACACTTCTTACATTGGTGAAGAAGCTTTCATCTTGTTAATCAAAAAAGTAATCAACAGCAGATCTGACCTCATCGTCAATGCGATACTGGTTCCTAGCCAAGTGTTTGTTCATGTCGGTCAATAGTTGCAACAGTTGATAGTCCGATGGGGTCACACACATATAATAATGGAAGTAGTTGGATAAAATACCACGCAATTAATACATTATTCAAGGTTGGCATTATGACCTATGTATTATTCAAGACTGATTATACTATATTTCTCGCTTAATTGATCACAAACATAAATACACATTCACACATACACGCACACATACATATTTCTTCTTCCTTATTCTTCGCCCACTTATTCCTGAGGGGGTCGTGTGTCTCAGTAAAGTCAAACGGATGTTTTCCAAACATTGTGCTCGTTGTCTACCACTGGGACTCCTTAGTGATTAGATATTCTAACTATAGATCCATAGTACCCGAACTGACATCTCTTGATGTGGGGGAAATAGTTGCTTTAATGGAGCTACACCACCTATCGAGTAATGTTACTCCAAATAGCCTTTGGAGGAATCCCATTTCCGCCGCCTGTATTTGACAACGTATTCTTTCGGTCATTACCCGAGATTCTTAACAAAACATAAGGGTAGGTGCTTACACTGAATTGAATATAACGAACTTAACTTTTACATCTTCTTCCCATCTGTTCATGCACTAGTGCTGAAGCTGATGCGGGGAACAATGACGAGAATGAGGATGAAACAGAGGGAGAAGGAGAGGATAATGGTCATATGGTGATAGTGATAACGATTGTGATGGCGATGATGACGACAACGACGATGATGGTAATGGTGCTGAGGGCTATCTTGATCTTAAAGAAAATATTAGACAAATGAAGTAAAAGGAAACATCTGATGAAACAGACTCTATTCTCATGTGGGACGAAACACATTCAAACTAATTTTAAAATTTAATGAATAACTTTATATCAAATCAGTTCACTCCATGAACTATATATAACCTGTGCTAAATGCATAAAATAAGAAAACTAGTCAACATTTTGAATGGCTACAAATCATATAACTTCATTCATTCCTGAACCTTTAACTCCTGTTGAAGATGTGATGGCGTGATGGTGAGAATTTAAACCTGCCCATGTCGGATTACAGCCGATTTTCTCTTTACTGGTACTTAATTTATCGACCTTGAAAGGATGACAGGCGGAGTTGACAATCTGAAAGCAAAGCGATCTGTACGGCATTGTAATGACTCGGCCAATTCGCCGCCTAAGTCCTGTTTATCTCGTATATCATATAACTATATTATCTTCTTAGTAAAATACATGAATCATATATTCATTACATTTGTTAGTTGATAATCATATCGTTTAAACTGAACGCAGATCGTTATTAATATGTAGCTATAATTAATAAAATCCATCACTGACAATAACTATTGAAACTATCCATTATTGTGGAGAGTGAGTATTCATTATAGCTGCCATTTAATTTCATTAAATAAAGTATGTTTAAATATATCGGGTTATAAAACGTCATGTAGATCATTCGTTAACAATATAATAATAATATTGATGATAATAATGATAATATTACTAGTAATGATGATAATAATAATGATTATGAAGATGATAATGATAAAATAAACTCAATATATGAAGTATGTTAATGGGTGTTTATCTAT
>OZ024755.1:10485070-10492570 GCA_964016885.1 Eledone cirrhosa
ATATGAGTTCACTTGGCTTATTAGAAATAGCAGCCAAATTACTTAATTCTTTATTAAACAATTACCGTTCTCCGCGTTAACGATATGATAGTATGCATGAAATGTTATCAATGTTAAACATTGAATAACGAAGCATTTTATACACAAAATGACGTTGGTAGAACTCTCATGAATGTGGCGACATCTTTGCTCGATCATTGCTGACCTGAGTGTAAACGACATCAGCAACTATATCAAGATATGCATTAAAACAAACTTTTAACAATGAATTATTTGGCATTTTGCGATCCACCCTTGAACTTCATGCAGCTGTCTCATACGAATACTTCAGCTGAAAGTACAAGAAATTGTATGTATATATATATAAGTATGTATACGTACATACATATATGTATACAGACGTACAGTAGTATGTATATATATACACATACATGCACACATATATATATGTACGTATGGATTCACCGAACATTTATTATAATGCTCGATTTGTTTGTAAACAAACATCCCGAATTAAGCCGTACAGTGTTTAGGAACCATCGTTGCCCTTTTGTTCAACACCGACAAAGGAACGATGTACTAGTTTCAAGCTTATTAGCTATCGTCAACACCGTATACCTTCCTGTCAGGTGATTGAACATCTGAAAGTATATACTTTCCTTATGCATATTAACAGCTGAGCAGCCTAATTTGCATATCGAGTGAGTTAATCGGCCGGGCGCACCGAAAACGATAAATGGAAACAATGAAACGAAACGTATGTACACATATATGTATCTACGTATACATACTTATATTTAAGTAACAGCCGTACTATAATCAACAAATGAAATTTCGTTTCATTTTTCCCATTTATCGTTTTCGGTGCGCCCGGCCCATTAACTCACTCGATATGCAAATTAGGCTGCTCAGCCGTTAGTATGCACAAGGAAAGTATATACTTTCAGACGTTCAATCATCTGGCAGGAAGGTATACGGTGTTGGCGATAGCTAATAAGCTTGAAACTAGTACATCGTTCCTTTGTCGGTGTTGAACAAAAGGGCAACGATGGTTGCTAAACACTGTACGGCTTAATTCGGGATGTTTGTTTACAAACACACCGAGCATTATAATAAATGTTCGGTGAATCCATACGTACAGTAGTATATATATATACATACTACTGTACGTCTGTATACATATATGTACGTACGTATACATACTTATATTTAAGTAACAGCCGTACTAAGAGTGAGAAATGAAATTTTGTTTCAATTTTTCCTTATATATATATATATATATATATACACTTCATAGACGATGTACTGCAATATATATATATATATATATATATATATATATATATATATATATATATATAGGAACGAGTAGGACTCCGACGGCTGAGCTCAAGCCGTTTCGACGGCTAATTCTGGATTAGCCGTCGAAACGGCTTGAGCTCAGCCGTCGGGGTCCTACTCGTTCCTATTACCCACTCTACTACCCTAAGTATTGAGTACTTTGGTGCATTATGGTCCACCTGGTTCCTTACCACATTTCCTTCGTTATATATATATATATATATATATATATATATATATATTGCAGTACATCATCTGTGAAGTGTCGTGTACAGTACCTATCAGAGTATATGTTTTGTCATTCAATGCTGGACATATTTATCAAATATTAACTCAAAGCTGATATGTCCACGAAATCAAGAGATACTTAAATCGATAATTTGTTAGTCTGCCAGCTGATGTGCCCATGCAGGTTTCATGTTCACTTATATCAAAGAGAATTAATTATATAACGGATCAAATCCATCGAATTATATATATATATATATATATATATATACATACACACACACACACATACACACAGACACACACTCAGACCTCCCCCACACACACATATATATACACACACACACACACACACACACACACACACACACACACCTGTGTGTGTGTGTGTGTGTGCATGTATTGTTGATCAATTCAACGTGTATGAATTTGCAGAGTCATCGGAAATTGGTCTGAATGCCTCGGTATATGTTCACCGCTGCCTGTCAACCTTTGAGCAGCAATACATAAAGAAGCAATGTAGGGCTAGGGTACTCATTGACAAGTAGACCGACCTCTCCTGGGAAGTAAGTGGGTTAACAAATCAACCGTGTATATTTCTCAAATACCAATTATATTATGTTATAGACTGTAAACAGAAATTATGATTATAATATTATGAATAGGAGGTTCGGTGGCTGGAATGGTTGATTTTTATATAGTAATTATACGATGTATTTTGCTTGGATACGAATGATATTTAACAATATATGTTGCTGTGTGTAGCTAACAGAAACAGGCCTTCATTTTTTACCCTCTGTTACTAAACGGAGAACAATTTAGTTATAAACGATCATATATATATTATATGCTTCGGTACATACGAACAAGAAAATATTTGAAATATACAAAGTTGAAAAAACAGACATGTTGTCATATCATTTGTTTGAAGCCATTTCAAATGTAAACTCCTACTACTAAGGTTGGCCTTTACATTCACCGTGAAAGTTTAATAAAACACGTACAACAGAGTCAGACAATGAATTATTCAGAAAATTGTATATATTACTTTGTATCTTTTTTTGCGGACAGCTGACATAGAGTTGCACAAATTATCTTAATTGAGAATCTTTACCAATGAATATTGCCAAATAATTGTTGCGCAAATTTACTACACTTGTATCAAAATTTCATTCTGGTATATGGCTGATAGATTGTTTGACATCGGTTTATGTCTGTTTTTCTATGCTAGGAATGTTTAGATGAAGCCCTGATCTCCTTTTGGGTATTAGAAGTCATATAATACCACCCCACACCATCTCAGAGCCACTGCCAGGTATTTTCAGCTGAGTGAAATGTATGAACATGAAAAGACATGCTTTCGTCAGAGACTCAACGGGTAATTCGTTGTGGGAATCGAACCTTCGACCATGGTCATGAGCTCAACACCTTAGTCACGAAGTGGCACACTTTCATTCGTGGTACATATGTATGAATATACGGGGCTCAGCTGAAAAAATCATAGGTTGACCAACGCACTCTCATGTAATGACCAAATGATGTTTACTATTCAACATAGTCCCTGGAAAGAAACAATGCACTTATTAATGCATGCAAGATTTCATAGCACTAACATTAATACTCCATTGTCAGCCTATTAACCTTTTAGCTCACCCTTGTAGATGACTTGGTCGCAATAAATAGCATGGTACTTCAAAATATAATGACATGACCTAGCGGAATTCCCGTCTTAACATTTAGTGTTATCTCTGTGAAAAATTACACCTTATTGACATTGTTTGAATGCTTTTCAGCTACTTAGTTACGACTATTGATGTTCGGAGTTCAAACACTTTTAAAGTAGTCTTTCTTTTTCATGTCTTTGACGCAATAATATAGTTATATTGTTAGTCGATATAATTCCACATACACTCCCGGAAAGTGTTAAATAGTAGAATAGATTCAATTTTATTTACATGAGCACACACTGTCTGCTTTTGAAGATAAAATGGCACCGTTACATGAAATTAGTAGCTGAAAACAGATATTTAGAGAAAACCTGTGAAACCTAAACAGTGATAGAAAGAAATCATTAATGAAATGTAGAAAAATATAGACATTCCAAAACAACTAAGGTGAATAGGTGCAAAGAAGAATTTGTCATATACACAGATGATTTCCCTTGAGTTAAAATAAGTATTTTAGAATCAATTAACAGATTCTTTTAGCAACTCACCTAACTATACTTCATTGACGCCATGATCCGAAAATATACATACATGGTAAGAAATGAATATACCTCAAATCCTACTCTGGTGGTTTGGATGTGGGATAGTGGTGGAGTTGGCTGGGTGTTGACAGCCTTAACGCCAAACGAAAGCCTATAAGATAATGATTATATAATTTACAACTATTGCTATACCGTTGACAATAGATTATGAACATAATTATATTATCGCCTCGGAAATAACATTTCCGAGAATATTGCACTTACAGGAATAATAAATAAGGCAAAATAATAAGGGTTTTTATTTAAGGCTCAAGTGAAGTAATTTTAGTTGAACAGGGCAGTTGATTATATCGATTTAGTATTTCAATGGTATTTCAATTTATCGACAGAGGAATTGTGAATGCAAATGTTGACCTCGATCGGATTTGAGCTCGTAAATCACCTGACCAAATAATGCTCGGCATTTTGTCAGTCTTCTTTCTGATAGTTGTACCAGGCAGAGAGTTTCAGCAAGGAAAAGATCAATTGAAACATTGTTTTCTTGATCTGATTTGTCGATTGTATATTTTTATTTCTTAATATAAAATGTGAATTATCAATCATGTAATAAAAGATGTTTGAATATTTTTGTAGTGAGTAATTCTGGATAATGTTTCACTTTCAAGTTAGTAAAATAGGCACAGGATACATATCGGTTTATGGATTTGTTTCTTAAATAATATATTATTATGTGGTAGAAAATGTGGCAAAAACAGATATTGACGAATCGTCAGGAAATGTTAGAAATCGTACACATAAGTATTCAGAATAAAATATAAACATGAAGCATATCACATCACATATTTAATAATTTTAGAGAGCTTTTTATTCGGCATTCGATATAAAAAAAAGAACATATAAACAAATTACAAGAAATAACGATCAAATCCAAAACGAAACTTAAATGTAGAAATATATGAAGTGAAAAATATAACCACGAAAATGTAGAGTGAGAAAAAAGATAATGAAATACATAGAAATATAGATTATTCTTATTTAGTTGAACGAATGTAAAGCCTGAGAGGAAATGGAATGAATGAAATACATAAAATAAATAAGAAACAATAGCTGAAAGTATAAAACAATTTATAAGGTAAATCAGCTCTAACATGGAAATCAAAGTGTTAAAACAAGGATTACAGAACTCTCAAAAGGTCTGGCTAAATACTACATAATCTTGCATCACACTCGAAAATGTGCCCACGAATGAAAACGTACGCGAGCGTGTGTGGGTTAGGGGGGAGGGGTCTGGGTGTGTACGTTGGACACCTGTAGGGATGGTGTCAGGGGGTTTGGTCACAAAGGCTTACGGAAATCCTTATTTTATTTAATTAGATAGAAAGTTATATTTTCTCAAGGACGGCACACAAAATTCATGTGATTAGTCGCATTATATTACTGGTAGAATGGGCGGTGGATTGGCAGTATCGGTAGAGCGTCAGACACCATGCTTTTCTGAGTTCAAATCCCGCCGGGGTTAACTTTGCCTTTCATCCTTACGGAGTCGATAAAATAAAGCACCAGTAATGCACTGGGGTAATTGCTGGTGTCAAAAGTAGAAACAATTATATTACTGATAGAAAGGCAGAGAGTCGAGCTAAAATATACAGCACTAGGTTTAAACCCATGCCATAGCTAGATGAGCTAGTTGCTGTAACCTGACGTTCACCAGCCTTATCTAATCCCATACCTGTCAAAAGAAGATGAATCTTGAAAAGAATTGTCCTAGTTTTTAGTTACTATATCTCTCTTACCAAGTGTAATCTACCACCGTAATGCATCATATGTGTTTATATATTTATTGGTATGTAAATTTTATCTGCATATAAATCTTTTCGAATCACAAACACACACGCAATGCATTTCCAATCTCAGTTATGCTACTACAATGAGGGGTTAGCTTACCAATCACGAGGTGCTCGGTTCTAACCATCCATATATCCGTAAATTAAATCCCGTATATCATTTGTACGTATAAGCTGAACTTATATGTAATTGTATTCTAGAAATATTTTATTAAAATATCATTCTCATATTCAATTACCTCAAAGTGTCAATAATTATATATAAACTATAGGATTTCTCTAACGTTTACCCGTTCAAACGCATATTCCCCAGTTTGTATGATTGTTAATATGCCTGGAAATCCTGGTGAATAGGGTGTACCATTTCAGGTCTCCTAAAATGAAATACATTGAGTTTATACCGTCATTATTGACGGCAGGAATCCTTTAGTTTGAAGCTAAATACCACCAAGATCCGACACTCTAATGCTTTATTGCCTTGTCCAATATAACATCCCTCGTTCACTGTATATAAGTATGATTATTTGGAGTGAGGATAAGGCATGTCTTCTCAAAGAAGTTGATACCAACAACAAAACAGCTTCAAGAAAAATAATAACAGTAAGTTTATATAAACAGAAACTAAACAATAAAAATAAGATTCCATTACGTTAATCTAATGTATCCTATTCAATTCTATCAAATCGGTTGAGTGTTAAAATTTCTGTTTTGCAGCATATCAAAATGAACGTCTCAAAGGCATAGCAGTTTATATATATATATATATATATAATGTGTGTGTGTGTGTATTTGTGTGTATATATATATTTGGGTGTGTGTATATATATATATATAGATAATATATATATATATATATATATATATAGGAATAGTAAAGCAAAAATATGCGTTTATTGAAAGAGATGCACTCAAACATACGCAGCAATATATAATTTTAGAAACATGTAAGAATATGATTATGGATTGTCAGTTATAATAATAATGATATATGTTTTCTCTACCACAGAGATTTTGTAGAATGTAAAATGTCGGATAGCTCTACATTCTGGGGTTTGATGCATCACAAGATAAATTATATGCAAGTTTTTCTGAACACATGTTGATACAAACATACAAACAGTCAGTTAGATGTACACAGACATTATGTATTTCCAAATATTTGCCTCTCTCCCGCTTTCTCTATTTTTGTATGTATGTGTGTATGTGTCACTCTTTTTATGCATATGTGTTCTATCTACTTCTCAATAACTAAACATCGAAAAATAAGATGCTGGTTAATTCAGCTGATTAAAACTGATAACAATTGCTTAAACAATTTAGCCACATTCTATGATCAATTCACCAATTTACCAACCAGTTTATCAAATATGCAACATACTACCACAAAATCCCGTACTGTCCCCATTTAGGCCACAATTTACTGTTTTACCCAGACATTCACGTACAATCTATTATTTAACATTTCCCTTTACATACTGTGTAGCCACCAATTTAATAAAAATCAATTATATTTCTCACATCTTAAACACAAAGTTCCCCCCTTTAACAACAATACTCTTTTACCAATCACTCATCCACCATTTTCCCACGATGTTAAAAACATTCCCATTTTACACACTGTATCACTCCTATATTACTCATGATTTAGCCACAAAATTATCCACCGTTTTAATAATCCACTACACCAATATTTTACTCGCCAATGTACAAACGATTTTAAGAACAATTTATTATTCTAATCAAATCTTAACCACATCTTAACCACGAACTTTCCCATCATCCTCCGCACGTTACCAACATTGAAATACGCTATAATACACATCTATTACGCACCACATTATCTACATATCTTACCCATTTTAACAACTCTCAACTAAA
>OZ024755.1:10502570-10505070 GCA_964016885.1 Eledone cirrhosa
TTTGAATTAAACAAAACAGTGAAGCTAAATACCTATTCTTATCGATTTCATTTGTATATATTGGGCGATCTATTTATTCGTTAATTTCTTTCAATATGATCAATGTTGACAGAAGAAAGGGAACAATAAGGGAAGAAAACAGTCACATAATTATTCATAGCCACGACAAGCGTCTGTCTAGGCAGTCAATTTTGATCATAATACCACGAGAAATTATTGCCAAATTCGCCATATTGCTTAAGTTTTGTGTGGTCTTAATGTAAAGTATTTTATTATTTTGCTATTTGTCTTCAATGAATAATCACGAACAGACGTGTGTGTGTGTGTGCGTGCGAATGAATATATATATATATATGGGCGTCTGTGAAAGCGTGTGACTTTGTATGTGTTTGTCGTATCATGCTGGTTGTCTTCATATTTTTCGACAAAAGAGATCTTCCTGGAACGAATCGACAAACATACTTCATTACTTAATTTTCTCATGCTTCGTATTTATTCAAATTCAAATTCCTGTTAACATTTATTTGTAATATTCTAATAATCACTAATATTCGTATACAAAATAATTGTTTCTACTTTTGGCACAAGGCCAAAAATTACCCAGTACATTACTGGTACTTTATTTTATCGACCCCGTAAGGATGAAAGGCAAAATAATTGTTTCTACTTTTGGCACAAGGCCATCAATTACCCAGTACATTACTGGTACTTGATTTTATCGACCCCGTAAGGATGAAAGGCAAAGTTAACCTCAGCGGGATTTGAACTCAGACCGTAAAGGGACGTAACTATACTGGAAAGCATGGCGTCCGACTCTCTACCGATACTGCCAATCCACACCCGGTGATGAAAGGCAAAATAATGTTTCAGTTTCTGTGTGTATCCTCATTACGAAATGTCATGTTTACGATCTTGATAATGATGACGATTGCGATACTGATGGATATTATGATATTGATGATGGTGATGAGGCAGGGATGAGAGTTAAGTTGGTATTTTACTCATGATGACAATGTAGATGACGACCTTTATTATGAACACATACTTGGATGTTATAAAACATATTAAGTATCGCTGCAAAAAACGTGCACCTAGTAGTAAATAAAGGTTTATCAAACATAGAAATACGAGCTGGTGTAACTATTCATTTATAACATGAGGTGTGTTTGTAATAGAGTTATTAATTCCCGATCGTCAACATTGTACCATTAAGTAAATTGTGTTATGCCAAGTGTAACCTTGTTTGTAATTTTATCCCTGGGGTGTATTTAATAAAAGAGGAATAGTTTATTTGGTCATATATATATATATATATATATATATATGCGTGTGTGTGTACTTATATGTAGAGGTAGAGACAAAGAGATTGAGAAATGAATATATATAGAGAGAGAAAGAGAGAGAAAAGCTTACTTCTATCCTTAGGTTTAATTACAATCGACACACATTAAAGGATTAATATGAGAAAGATAAAGCGTTATATATATGAGGTTTACAGATAGTTGATGAGGTTTACCTTGATAGTTGATGAAGAACTTGGCTTTGGTTACTTTATTAACTGGCTGTTGTGTTATGTGAGACATGTTTTGTGATTTCTTGTTTAGAGGACCAGCAGACTGGGCTATGTGGAGCTTGCATTTGGTATCCGCTATCTAAAACATACAGTGGTTGCTCAAGATAATTTCAAATTGATTTATTATAAGCAACACCATCTCATATATTCTGTTATATATTTTGCTACTATTCATTTTTAAATATACATTCTTTGTTTTGTTTGGCGCTGAACTGGTGAAGTCGTCAGAGCCTCTGACACAATACTTTACGGCATTGGGTTGCCTTTCTGTTCTGTGTTCAAATCCTACCGAGGTCTATCTTGCCATTTATCATTCTGGAGAAGATGAAATAAATATCAGTTAAGTAAGGTGTTCGATATAGTCAACTGATTTCCTCCGCAGCCTTTCTAGCCTTGTGACTATGTATGAAATCATTATAAATATCGTTAGTTTCTTTAAATCAACAATAAAGTTGAATGCAGTAAAGAAGCAAACTGAAAATTGAAAATGACAAATAAACAGTAAAATTGAAAATAACTATTAGCAAAAAGGAATAAAAAACTATATGCCACCAGTTTCCAAAATCCATTAAACCAATCAATAAAACGTGCATACCTGTTTAGGTGGTGATTTGACCATCGTCTTCAAATAGATTGCAATGCTTGATTTTCAAAATGGAAGAATAATAATTTAAAGTATTTTTTTTAAATTAAACTTCATGGTGTTGGTGGTGTTAATTGTCGTCGTCGTTTTCATTTTCGTAATGTTGGTGAGAGCGATGAAGGTGATTATTATGATCATTATTAGTTGTGGTTGTAGTAGTAGTAGTATATGGCGAATGTTTAAAATCATGTTCAGAAGTTATACAATGACGGTTTTTTTCAAAATGGAGGTAAAATATTATTGCGTTTTTTTTTTCTTCTATCAATTTTCATGGAAATTATATA
>OZ024755.1:10515070-10525070 GCA_964016885.1 Eledone cirrhosa
CTCACAAACACCTGTATTCTTCTGTTACTGACTACATGTCTTTCTGAATATATAAATCTTCTCCGTCTCCATAATTTGTCTGTTTTATTCACACATCCTCCTTCACATGTTCCATCATTACACATTTCTTCCCCCTTACCCACATGTTTTAATATTAGGTTTCCCTGGCGTACGCCACAATATATATTTTATCATTAGTTTCATGAAATATTTACTGATAACGACACCATTTCCACCGTCTCTGTGTGTGGATGTAGATTTATTGTACGTACGGACGTACATGTATGTATGCCTTTATGTAAGTATGTATGTATATATGTATATATGTATGTGTCTATTTTCTTCTCTTTTTATTTTATAAATTTCCGGGGTAGTGGATTGACAGTATCGGGGGAGAGTAGGACACCATGCTTTGCAGCATAGAGTTACGTTCCTTTACGATCTGAGTTCAAATCCTGCCGAGGTTAAATTTGCCTTTCATCCTTGCGGGGTCGATCAAAATAAAGCACCAGTAACGTACTGGGTCGATTTAATCGACTTTCCCCCCTCTGTCAAAATTACTAGCTTTGTGCCTATAGTAGAAATCATTATTTTATAAATGTCCACCTATAGAAAGAAAGCCGGTTTCTCACATAGAAACACGACTCTTTCATTGGAATTGAAACAACGTCATCAATGTATGTATGCATGTGTTCATTGTATATACTTTACTGAAAGATTATAGCGTCCTCTAATGAGTATATGTGTAAATATATATATGTACATATGAAACCTGTCTCTATAATATCTTCCAGTTATTTCCCATTTAGAAGGAATAAATCACATTTTATTTTAAATTTGAGGGGTATTTGAAAATTTAGTCGAACAATTCACTTAACTATAATAATATATTACTATAGATAGTAGCTGTCAACTATTGTTATAGTTATCTGCTTTGAAAGCATTTTCAAATTTCAATTTACTGCTTAAGTCACATAATCTTGTTTCATATTTATTTTCATTTGTCTCGGGGAATTTTCAAATCTGATCCAAGTTTTAAATATATTACATACTAAAATACTGGTGGTTCATGTGCTGACACCCACAGTAAGCTATATTCACAGCTACACTATACAACGCTCTTATCCATTTATTGTTGTCACACTTCTTCTAGTGTGTCCATGTAGGGGCTCCCACGGGAGCACTGAGTGCAATGTCAACTCTGGATGTCGGTGAGCATTGACCAAGAAACTCACTCAGATGGTGGATGGGTGCTACACGAGAATGCTGAGGATGACTCTGAACATTAATCAATATACACTGAGGATATATATATGTGTGTGTCTAATGTATGTGTGTCTAATGTATGTGTCGGTATATATATATATATATATATATATATATATATATAATCACAAGTAGGCCATATACTGTTGGGAAGGACTGGAGAGTAGAGAGCGAAGAAAGTAGTTGGAAAACGAAGCAGAAGAGAGATGGGCGTCTGCATACAAATGGACGCAATATTGGATATATGTATTTACTTATAAATCAACTGAAAATGTTATATTATTGTGGTTATGAGAATTAGACAAACGTGAAAGGTGGGCAGACATATGGATATTAGCAAAGACGCTTGAAACCACAATGGATACTGTCATTGCTATTCATTGCTATTCATTTCATTGTCTTAATGTGCATAACGACAATAGTAGTAGGTAGTTGAGTTTAATATATAAATCAACTTTAAAGCAGATTTTTCATAAACTTAATGCAGAGCTTCAGCGATATCGAATATTGAATAAATACACGTATCAAAAGTACAAATATCCTCCTTGAGATATAATTTTAAATTGAAACGCTGATATATTTATATTCATACCGACCTTACACAAGACAGAGAGACACCCAATCATACACAAACAGGTGAGACACGGAGACATACCTATTTTGACAGAGCGATGTATGTAAATATGTAGGTATGCATATATGTAAGTATGTATGTATGTATTTATGTATGTATGTACATATCTTCGTGTGCTTTTTCTTTGTTATTATTTTATAAAGCTATGGGTTCTTATTTTATAATGGGTATTTTATAAAGCTATGGGTATTTTATAAAACTAATGGGCGGTGAATTGGCAGTATCGGTAGAGGGTCGGACGCCATGCTTTCCAGCACAGAATTACGGCCCTTTCCATTCTGAGTTCAAATCCCGCCGAGGTTAACTTTGGCTTTCACCCTTACGGGGTCGATAAAATAAAGTAGCAGTAATGCACTGGGTATTTGCTGGCCTTGTGCCTAAAGTAGAAACAATTATTATATATATATATATATATATATGATTACATGTGTATATATATATATATATATATATATATGATTACATGTGTGTATATATATATGATTACATGTGTATATATATATATATATATATATACATATGATTACATGTGTGTATATATATATATATATATATATATGATTACATGTGTATATATCTATATATATGATTACATGTGTGTATATATATATATGTATATATAATTACATGTATATATATATATATGTATATATAATTACATGTATATATATATATATATATATATATATATATAATTACATGTGTATATATATATGATTACATGTGTGTATATACATATATGTGTATATATATATGATTACATGTAATCATATATATATATATAAACACATATAATCATATATATATATATATATATATAATTACATGTGTATATATATATGATTACATGTGTGTATATACATATATGTGTATATATATATGATTACATGTAATCATATATATATATATAAACACATATAATCATATATATATATATATATATATATATATATATATATATATATATATATTAGAAATTGAAGTTTTTTTTTACAAAATGAAAAATAACCGAGGTCTCCTAAACGAGTGAAAGTATAAAGAAAAAAAGATGAAATCGAAAATGCAACTGGAGTCTTATTTTTAAAAAATATATATATTTATTTGGTTCCTTTACCGGTTTCGCAGTTCTTCTGTGAGAAAAACCACAGACCCTCCATCTCAATTCTAGTTTTGAAAAGCAGAAGAACTGCGAAACCGGTAAAGGAACCAAATAAATATAATATATTTTTTTAAATAAGACTCCAGTTGCATTTTCGATTTCATCTTTTTTTCTTTATATATATATATATATAAACACATGTAATCATATATATATATATTAATATATATATGATTACATGAGTTTATATATATATATTTATGTATATATATGATTACATGTGTATATATATATATATATATATATATATATATATAAACACATGTAATCATATATATATATATGTAATCATATATGTATAGATATATATATATATATATATTTATATATATATATAGTAATAATAATAATATATATATAAACTCATGTAATCATATATATATATATATATATATATATATATAGTAATAATAATAATATATATATAAACTCATGTAATCATATATATATATATGTATATACATAAACATATATTACCCACTGAAAATTTTTCAATTATTTGATGAGATATTGATTACAATATTTCATCTAATTTGCAACAAATTCTTTCTCCTTAATTGAATGAATTCCACGTTAATATAATATGTATGACATTTTCATTATATTTTCATTATATTCCTTTACATCCTCCATGTAGTTAGATATTTACTAATTAGCATCTTAGAGATATTGAGGTATATTGATTAATTATGCTGACGCAATGATAATATGCATGCCTACGCACACATGCCTTATATATGTGTATGTATGTATATGTCTCTATGTGCATGTATATGTATATACATATATGTTTATATATATATAAGTAAGCAAGTGTTGGTAAAATCCAGTACTTCAGTTTGCGGATAGGGAGCACTCAACGAAGATATAAGTTCCGGAGTTATAATAGTGACAAAACATAAGTCAATTGCATGAACTCATAATCCTTATATTTACTGCTATATATATTTCGATGATAGCCATTGAATGGCTATGCCTGATGAGGTCATAGCCATTCAATGGCTATTATCGAAATATATATAACAATAAATAAAGGATTATGAGTTCATGCAATTGACTTATGTTTCGTCACTATATATATATATATATATATATATAAATGAAAAGTATAGAAATTATTGTAGCAAGAAGCCAACAGTATTCCATAACATATAAATGACTATAGCGTCAAAATGGAAAAATAGTTAACGTAAGATGTAGGAAAATCATTCAAACTCAATTCAAAAAGAATCAGGAGATAGATTCATCCACAGAATTTGGTGTAATCCAGGGAAAAATCAATAGAGCCTTAACTCAGAATAAAATAAAGTTTAATATACACATCCTTCAATTTTGAAAAACTATGTAATATATATATATATATATATATATATATATATATATATATATATATATATATATATATATATATAGGAACGAGTAGGACCCCAAGGGCTGAGCTCAAGCCGTTTCGACGGCTAATTCTGGACTAAAAAATACTATTTTTTTAGTCCAGAATTAGCCGTCGGTTACGGTCCACCTGGTTCCTTACCACATTTCCGTCGTTATATATATATATATATATATATATATATATATATATATATATGTGTGTGTGCATGTATATATGTATATTTATATATGTGTGTATGTGCATATATATATATGTGTGTGTGTGTGTATGTATGTATATATATATATATATATATGTACGTATGCATGCATCCAGGTATGTATGTATTTATCTATGTCTGTATGAATATATGTAGCATGCATGCATCAAACTGACAAACTAATAATAATAATAATAATAAGTAGACAACCGGCTTCAGCAAAATAGACATGATATTGTAGTTACGCTCAGAAATATTACTTCCAGATTATAAATGTTGCCACCCCATTAGACCATTACTTAGGTTTAAATGTAATTCCAAAAAGAAAATACATTGAGATAAAGCTTGAAATTACACGAATGTGGTCAATACTACCTTCCATCTAAACCTAAAGAGTATCTTAATCCCATAGACGTGGCATGACACATTGTTACACGAAACACCGCTGTGCAGGGCACTGTACACATACTAAGTATGATATTCTGTGTCTCTGGACCTTATTGAGACTCTACATGCAGTAGAAGTTACAGTAATTTTCATATTTAATGTGCAAACCATCAATAATAAAATTGATGGGAATACTTCGATTTTTGCTTTTACATTGTATTAAAGCCGTTAAATCTTGTCAGGAATTTCTGGGAAATATTAAAGATGTGAACATTTAAAAATGTATTTTACAGTCACCGAACAAACAGTTTATAAATCCTATCAATCATTATTTAAAACAAACTGTTTGTAATCTCAAGTCTTTAATTTTCTTACATATTCATATATTTATATGTTCGTATATGTATATTTGTATATGTTCAACTGTTGTTTCACACAACTGATTTATATGTTTGCCATTCCTCTGTTTCTCAAAGGCAAAAACAAAAGCAAAGGCAAAATAGACATAAAGGTCGAATCGTAGGGGTCCCATCCTGACCCATGGCGTGCCTTGAGCATTTTTACCCTGTCAGAGCACAAACATCTTTCAGAGAATAAGCGGGCACGAGAGCTGTAGGGAGAGAACGAGACAAGTGAGCGAAATATATGTGTATATATATATATATATATATATATATATATATATATATATAAATTTCGCTCGCTTATCTCCTTCTCTCTCTATATATATATGAGAGAGAGAGAAAGAAAATTGAATCCAGTACTGGATTGGTATTTTCTGTATCGACCGTGAAATGATGTAAGACATCCTTCTAGGGCGGGTAAAATTGCTGAGATCCATGGATAAGTTCTTTCCAGCGGTCTCCGTCCCTCATTATCGCTGCCCTGTCCAGCGTCTCCAACAGACCAGTGTGTGTCCTTAGGGCATCAACATACGTTAACCTTGGTCTTCCTCTTCCAGTGTGTCCATGTAGGGGCTCCCTCAGGAGGACTGAGTGCAATGTCAACTCTGAATGTCGGTGAGCATGTCCAGCTAATCTCAGTCTCCTCTGTGTCACTTTTGAGCTGACTTTTGGGAGGCTCCCATACAGCTCTGTTTTTCATCCTCGGTCTATACTGATTAATGTTCAGAGCCATCCTCAGCATTCTCGTGTAGCACCCATCCACCATCTGAGTGAGTTTCTTGGTCAGTGTCCAAGTCTCAGACCCATACAGCAGCACAGACTCCACTACAGCAATGAAGAGGCGGATCTTCAGGTCTTTACGTAGGTCCGAATTCCACACCGATCTCAAGCTGTGGCACGCCGCCCAGAGCAGGAGAGTTAAGGCGAAAAAGATATCAGATGCTGAATTTGCCGACGACATAGTTTTGGTGACAAATACAGTGAAGGAGACAGAGGATTTGATGCAGGACGTTGAGACTGTGTCGAGGAGTGTGGGCAGAGAATGAATGAGACTAAAACAAAATGTCTGGTAGAGAATGTTGAGAAGCCAGAGGGGATCACTAATGTAGGCGGGAAACCGCTAGAATTGGTTGAGGACTTCCTGTATTTGGGAGCAAAGATTGGGAATACGGAAGATGATGTAGTTGAGAGGAAGAGACATCCTTGGCATCTGAATAATTTATAGTGAGAGCACTTTGAGCCAAAACAAATACAAAGGCGTTTTAAGTTTAAAGCCCCATCTTATTTTGTATTTACTTCAAGCATATTGTCTTTCAGTACACTCTATTTTTTTTAATGCGTCCATCTGAATCTTAATACCCGTTTGCCTAAATTAGAAATCATTTCATACTGAAGGCAAACGCTGTGCCTTTCTTCCTAACCATTGCGTTGTGAGCTCATATCTCACCGAGGTAAAGTTTGCCTTTCATGATATCAGTGGGCAAGGAAATAATTGTTTCTACTTTTTGGCACAAGGCCATCAATTATCCCAATGCATTACTGGTACTTTATTTCATCGACCCCGTAATGATGAAAGGCAAAGTTAACCTGGGCGGGATTTGTACTCAAATCATAAAGGGACGCAACTCTATGCTGGAAACATGGCGTCCGACTCTCTACTGATACTACCAAGCAACCACCCAAGGAAATAATGAACTCGTCACGTCCTGTAGTAGATCGAATTTACCTTTAAAATTACTGGGTTAGTGCGTAAATTAGAGAACCGGTATAATTAATAAGAGCGGTCGATTAACTGAATTGATAGAGTGTCCGACAAAATGTTCGTGGCATTTATTCCGACTATTTTTGTTCTGTGTTGAAATCACGTTGCGATCAAATTCACTCTCCATCTTTTCGACTTGATAAAATAAACTACTAGTCAGGAAATGAGTTTGATTTAATTGATTTTTCTTCCTTTCCTCATAAAACTGGTAGCCTTGTGCCTAAATTAGAAACTATCACTATAATTAGTTACATTGGCAACCATTTGTACGAACTAATATGTAAATTGCTTCTGCTACGTGATAGAACTATGGAAAGCGAAAAACAAATAGTTGGGATATAATTTCACTCCATGAAAACAACGTTTTCCTATTATGTATGTTAGCTAAATCAGTTTTGTCAAGTCAAACACACCTCATGGGAAAATTTAAATTCTGCAGTGAAGCCAACTACGAATTTGTCAGTTATACTGTGAGCCATGTTAACAACGTTAACAATGACGAAATACATTTTATCTGTACATGATACGTATGTACAAGGTGGACAGCACAAATTATGTGACTTTCTTACGGCCTTCTACACAGCGCTTATCTAGTGACATTGTAAGAATAATCGATTATTGGATCACAAATAGCAGATTCGAAATTCGGTATTATGAATATGATTTCGGTGTTTGAGCACACATACACTTATGATAGATCTGACAGAAAAATATGCGATTATATATCACCATGTCGGTATGTAATTCAAAAGGCCTAATCCTACAGAGGATGAAGAATCACTTCTATATAACTTGAATGAATGATTGTATGGAACAAAATGTAGATATTCCACTATGATATTATATATATATATATATATATATATATATATATATATATATATATATACACACACACACACATATACACATATACATATATATATATATATATACACATAATGACGTTATTCAGAACAATGTTAAAACTCATAGATGCGTTGTTATTGATGCCTTTTCAGTTTTTGTAGTTTCGTACTAATTACAATATTTTTTTTCAATAAAAGAAGAAAGAAAAAGAAACGAATCTCATTTGAAAATCCAAGATTTAGAAATTTTCTTACAATTTGTATTACATTCAAAATACAGCTTTAAGCACGCATTCGGCAATGATAGCAGCTGGAGTTTTAAATGCACTGAATATAACTGTAAATATGGCTAGGTAGTTATGTTCTAGCGTTCACGGGAATATATATTGAACGGAATATAGCAATAGGTATTAATAGATAGGATATATATTACACTAACTAGCAATATTTGGATACGAAGATGGGATTAGTTTTGCTGCCTTCCTTCCGCGTAGTATTCATGAGTATGACACATATGCCTCTTATTCCTCATTGCTCTAGACCAGACACTTGGCAAAAATGTCTTAATTGGAAGTCATGTGGCAATCCCTGTAAAATATAGCTTCACTGCAACTACCCGAGAATTAAGGATACGGGCTTTTGTAAAATGATTAGCGACTTGCAAATTAATTCAACAAGCAGTTTCTTCAAGTATTCGAACAACTGGAAACCTCGCCGTCGGAACCGGTGGAGGTTCAATGCACGCTCAAATAATATTATCCAACTTAGCACATTTTAATTCAAAACGTCAGTATTATCACCTAGTACTAATATGTCACAGAGAATATACATAAGAATTTCATTATGGGTTCACGCGTCTTTGGAATTCTTAGTCACATGTACTTTAATTTTCCGAGTAGATATTTCCGTTGTTTAAATAGTTGACTCTCGTCGTTGAAAGCGACGGACGACCAATAACAACAATGTGAAATATGATACGCTTGTATGTGGAGGTTTTACAATAATTTTTAGGTTCATTTTCATGTTATGTTTAGTAACAACTGAAAACCTCTTCACTGAAACCAGCAGATGTCCAACACACATATACACGCAAATACACTGACACATACACACACACACACACACATACACTGACACACACTCAAACACACAGGTACACACTGACTCTCACCCATACACACTCCAACACATACACACACACAGGTACACACTGACACTCACGCATATACACTCAAATACACACATACACACCTATAATTTCCATATTTAAGAACACTTCGTAATTTTGTTTTTCATCATTTCATCGCCTCGTTTTCACTTTCTTTCCTCGGATTTCTTCAACTCTAAATTTCTCATATTCGCTCTTCTCAATTTTTCATATGTCATTTCTTTCTTTTCCTATATTATCTATTATCCCTCTCTCTGTGAATTTCATTCTCCGGTTAAATCCTTTCATCGTTTGTTTCCTCGTTTCGTACATCACTTCCTGCCTTCATTACGATCCTCATTACTTGCATTTCCTTTACATTCTATTCTCTTCAAGTCATTTCTTCTTGTTTTCTTTCGGTTCTTTTCACTTTTGATATCTTTCATCAGTGTGTATATTAGTCTGTACCACTATCTTTATATTTAGATAATTATATATACAAATATATGTATGAATTATATATATATATATATATATATATATGTAAATATAATAAACATATCATACATGTATATATAAAATATATATATATATTATACAAGTATATACATGTATATATATACATTTATATGTATATGTATATATATACATTTATATGTATATATATATATTATACATGTATATATGTATATATATACATTTATATGTATATATATATATATTATACATGTATATATATATATATAATACATGTATATATATATGTATATATATAATATATATGTATATATATAATATATA
>OZ024755.1:10530070-10540070 GCA_964016885.1 Eledone cirrhosa
TCGTCTAAACCAGCCGGCTTTGACCTTTCCAGAAAGCTATGGGTGTCTCTTAATCAGATCCGCACAACACATGCCGCCACAGCCCAGCATGTGACTGTGGAGACCCTGACCAGGCAGCACTGCACGTTGTTCGAGATTGTCTCCTCAGACGTTTTCCCGGCGACCTGTAATGTTGCTAATGACACCAGCTACTGAGCATATGACACCAGATACTGAGCATATGACACCAGATACTGAGCATATGACAAGAAGACGATTAATGTCATAATTTCATTATCCGACGCTCTACCAATTCAACCAATCCACCACCTTTGAGGACCTACTGAAATATTAAAATTGAAAATAGTCAGGATATATAATGATAGTTTTCTGTCGGTAAAGATACGTTAAATGAAATTTAGAAACCAAAGTAAGATTCTATGAAGTGATTATAACGTAATCTATATTTTCCTTTCTATTCCGTGGAAGGATCTGACATTTTAGATTTTAAATATTCATGACACACGAACGTAATCTATATTGTGGGTTTATTCGAGTGAACAATCTGTCAAAAGTCTTTAATGTGTACTTTCATTGGCGTAAATTCCCACTTATTAACACCTCACTCAGTTTCAATAGAAATAAATATTTCCAGCAAAAGCATCAATCCTCGATTGGTGGCATTTCTGTTAATATACCTCCTTCAAGACACTGAAAGAATAGAGATGATATAGAAAATATTTCCACAATATATATATAGAGACATACGCCAGTAGAATAAATACACATAGTGATAAACATAATGATTTTTTCTATAGACACAAGGCTAGCAATTTGGGGAAAGGGAATACCGATCAACTTGATTCCAGTGCATTACTGGTGCTTTATTTTCATGGACCCGGTAAGAATATAATGGTGCCAAGTTATTAAGAGTATTTACATATCTTTAGAATTATCAGCCGTTTATAGTTTGGCTACGAATATACTGTCTTTCTTTTCTAACACATACACACATACACACACGCACACACACACACATACACGCATACACATGCACATACACGCATGAACCTGTATGTTTGTCTGTTTAATGCTAGAACATAACGTATATTTAATTAAAAAAACATTTATTAGAATATGGTATCATTATGCATTTCCGATATTTGGGTGTCCTTATTAGAAGTACCCCTGTGATTAGGAATATTAATATAACAACACTTTATGCCATACAGAATTCGGAAAATATGCTAGCGTGGTCAGACAAATTTGTATGACATGCATATGTTTTGAGACGTAATACAAGTTATAGATATTTACGCTAGAACACAGTATATTTCATAGCTTTAAGGCACAACTCTGGTAGATATAACTACTGCATTTTTTTTATTAGAAATCTTCTTCACTGAAAAACGCGTCTCACTAAGATCGCTGGGGTAATATTTACACATGCTTGTTGTAATCATGTATTTACGTTTGAATTTGTAACCGATTAATAAAAAAATAACTAACATCGAAACAAATGAAGGAGATAAACACATTGATCAAGCATTATTTAAAATATTTATCACGCAGTTACATGGTCTGCGTATGTTCAACAGGAGAGAAACAAAAGTACATTAGCATAAATAAAAAGGAGAGCAGTAACAAGAAATTCTTAACGAAAATAAGAAAAAAAGTTATATTGAACATAACAGGGAACAAAACCGTGTCAATATATAAGATGAACGGAAATCAATTTAATTTGATTACCAATATATACATTATTGTGCTTAGTAGATATAGCACACCAATAAATATTAACTCTCTTTTAGGAAAATTTAGATAATTTCTTTAATTCCTAAACAAAAAAATATAAAATTGATTTCATGTATTTTTTAAATGTATGATTAATTATTTTATTTCGAGTTTGTTTTGGTATCGAGCATTTTGTTGGGAGTTTTCTTTTATTCTGGTTGTAAAATTGTTATTTAATCTTTAGTTAATGTCATTGAGGAATTTTATTAAATTAGTTTATAGATTTTTTTGGTTTAATTCTTTTTATACGCTCCCGCCACGAAAGAACACACACTCGCCTGATTTACACAGGAGCGCACACACACACATACACACATTATATATGCATATATAAGCACATATATTTATAATATAATGGTTTCTGATTTAGGCACAAGGCAAATAATTTGGGGGAAGGGAAATTCGATTAAATCAACCCCAGTATGTTACTGGCGGGATCTGAACTCAGAATGTAATGAAACACTCATCGTTGGAACTGATAAATGTCCACCTTTGTAATTCAATATAGTTTTCCCATTTTAATCCTATTGCTGGCCTATGA
Organism: Eledone cirrhosa; assembly: GCA_964016885.1. Taxonomy (NCBI): domain Eukaryota; kingdom Metazoa; phylum Mollusca; class Cephalopoda; order Octopoda; family Eledonidae; genus Eledone; species Eledone cirrhosa. The sequence goes on from OZ024755.1 coordinate 10,532,385, forward strand.
CGTTTATGTAGTCGGAATAGCGATTTTACTAGTTGTTGTTACAGTCTTCTGCAACTGTTGCTGTTAATAATTGTGATGTTAAAATTTATAGAAATCATAAACAAACACCTTTCTAGCAATGTATTTCCTATATTTATTACGTTGATCTTTAATATATATATATATATATATGCATTAATTCATATTTTTTAAATTTTCTTATTTGCTCGAATTTTAGCATTTTCACAACGTAAACGAAAGAGGAGATAAAAGAAAAAATATTTGAGATTAACAAGGTTCTCATTTGCTATAAACTCACGTCTTATAAACTGAATAACAATCGGTCGATTTTATGCAATTTTCTATTTGACAGAATAAATACATAAATGAATATAGAAATAGAAATAATATAATTAAATAAAAATGTGAAATAATAATAAATACATATAAATATAAACATGCAAATATATAATAATATATAGAATAAAAATTAATAAATATATAAACACAATTAAAGAAATAAAATTAAAACAAATACATATAAAATACAACATTTATTAAATAAAAATAATTATATAATATATATATATATATATATATATATATATATATACACATACACATAAGATTTTGTACAAGATTCTACAATATAATTTACGTGTGGACGTTCAGTGAATCTATTTTTTCTTTCAGTTTTACATTCTGCCAACGAAACATTTCGAGAATTAGAAATATTTGTAAAAGGAGGGGATAGTGTCTGTAATAAGATTAAGATGAGAAGGAGAAAGGCAAGAATAAGAGTAAGTGTCAAAAATAGAAGCTGAAAAGGTTTACTACATGTGGTTGATATAGAACGATATCATCTCCCGTGATATTATTATTGTCGATATTGTCATGACTGTTTGCATTATCATCACCACAATCACTATTCGTAAAGGTATCAGGATCATTGTGATCATCATCTTCGTCATCATTTACCCACCCGCCACCATCATCAGTATCGTCCCCATATTATTCACAGCATCATCATCTTACCACAACTACCTGTCCTAATGTAGTCCCGGGCTGAGAAACAAGGAAGGCGGAAACTGCACAAGTCCATTGTACATACATATATTAAACACACACACACACACGTTTGTATCTCTCTCTCATATATATATATAGGAAAATGTTTAACCCCGACGGCAGAGTTCAAGCCGTTTCGACGTCGGGGTTAAACATTTTCCTATTACCCACTCTACTACTCGAAGTATTGAGTACGTACTCTGTTGCGTTATGGTCCATCTGGTTCCTTACCACACTTCCTTCGTTTTATATATATATATATATATATATATATATATATATATATATGTCTGTCCATGTGTGCTTATGGTTGTGTGTCTCTTTATGTTGGATAACGTAAATAGGCAATACGAGATCCAGAAGTAGGTGCGAGTCTTTAAATATAAAACAAAAATTGCTACTTGGGTCAATAGGGTCGATTAAAGCCATTCGAGACGGTGCTGCAACATGGTCACAGTCTCATGTATGGAACCGGTGTAAGAAGAAAAGAAAAGAATATGATAATAAAATTATACAGGTCTCTTAGTGAACAAGGGTGTTGCTAACAATATAAGTTTAACTAGGACACAGAGTAGTTCTGTGGGAAAGTTATGGCGAATAATCAGACATTGTGAAGAATCAGATTATTGTGCTCTGACAAATTGTTTTTATGATGATTTGTGACGTTTTTTTCAAGTGCCAGGCAGGAAGGTTCTTTGACATAAATAAAAGTTTAGGAAAACAAACCCCATACATATGCACACTTGTACAGCCTTATAAACATCCCAAGATATAGATATATATATATACATTTACATATATGTGTCTGTGATGTGTAAATGTATGTGGGTCTATATATATATGAATATATATATATATATATATATATATATATATTTATGCATTTGGGTAACCATGAATATGAATGTGTATTTGTATATCTATGTATGCATGTATGTCTTTCTCTCTTTCTCTCTCGCTCTCTCATATATACATATATGTATATATATATATATATATATATATATATATATATATATATATATATATATATACACATTCATTCTTACATACAATGCATACATACATATAATTCAGATAGAGTGAGGTTTACTTAATGAGACATGGTGAACAATTCTTGATGATTTCTTTTCTTTTTTTGATGATGGAAAATAACAAAACATGGTAATATTAGTAATTATTGTTCCTAGACAAAGCGGCAGATATAGACATCTTTCCTTCTTATTAAAATCTCCTCAATGAAGTATGTTGGAGGAGAAGTGTATGCACGTTGCATGACACCCGTAACTCATGAGGGGATCAAGCACCGTATTGACATACGGTGTTTCTAGGACTTCGTAAAGTTTGATGGAGCCATGCTTCGAATTTCTAAACAATTGTAGTAATATCTACCATACGTTTACTTAAACATTAAATATTTCGAGGAAGAAAAGCCAAACAATCAGAAATCTAAATTATATTTATGTATTTTGATCACATCCGATATACTTCATGCAGACGTTTGTGAAATGGAAAATACCCGAAATGTTCATCTGAGCAAATATTAAGCAAAATTAGAAATGTTACAAATAAATTTGAAATAAATTAAAAATAAGTTACGTTACACAAAAACAAATAAATAAATGCCGCATGGATTTTCTTTGTTTAGTGGTGATTACTGTTAGCAAACGAAAAAAAAAATTAACCTTCAGAAATATTATTTCCTGAAGGAATTTTGGAAAGTTTTGGTATTAACGATCATGTCTAAAATACTAGATGCCAAACGCAGGGTATAATTGTATTTAATTGAAGATCTACTTGAGATTTTTTAATAGAAAAATTATATATATTCTCTACTATATTTAAGACGTTCACTTTCAAGTTGTTTTAGGAATCATGCAATAGTTTATTTTCTTTTTTACTATAAGCCATTGGAATATTGGCTGAAAGTTAAAATTTCGTTTTCAATGAATATATGTTATTTTCAGATTATTTCCATTCATATGAAGATAAATGATATCGAAAATTAAATTTTATTTTAAACATGATGTAATAAGGATAGCAAAAATATACAAACATTAATCGGAGAGTGTATACTATATGCAAAATATATTATATCTCCAGCTAAATAACAAATAGTATCTACATATACATCATATGCTCATATACACTTATATACAAATGAATATATATCCATCTGTGTGTGTATCATGTAAATATATATGTGTGATATGACACCCAAAACACACATTTTAACTTTCGATAAATTACCTATTGCTAAGGGCCACACTAATATATAGTGTAGCCCTTAGCAATAGGTAAATTTATCGAAAGTTAAAATGTTGCTGAATTTTGGTGCAGAATGTACCTCTTCAGTTGATTTGTTTCACCTTTGTCTGTTTCCAGCATAACTTGAGCAATATTTGCCTTAACTTCTCCTTGCTCTCCTCTTCTCATTGCTCTCCTTTCTCTCCACTTCTCATTGCTCTCCTTGCTCTCCTCTTCTCATTGCTCTCCTTGCTCTCCTCTTCTCATTGCTCTCCTTGCACTCTTTGCTCTCCTCTTCTCATTGCTCTCCTTGCTCTCCTCTTCTCATTGCTCTCCTTGCACTCTTTGCTCTCCTCTTCTCATTGCTCTCCTTTCTCTCCACTTCTCATTGCTCTCCTTGCTCTCCTCTTCTCATTGCTCTCCTTGCTCTCCTCTTCTCATTGCTCTCCTTGCTCTCCTTGCACTCCTCTTCTCATTGCTCTCCTTGTTCTCCTCTTCTCATTGCTCTCATTGCACTCCTCTTCTCATTGCTCTCCTTGTACTCCTTCTCATTGCTCTCCTTGCACTCCTCTTCTCATTGCTCTCATTGCACTCCTCTTCTCATTGCTCTCCTTGTTCTCCTCTTCTCATTGCTCTCCTTGCACTCTTTGCTCTCCTCTTCTCATTGCTCTCCTTGTACTCCTTCTCATTGCTCTCCTTGCACTCCTCTTCTCATTGCTCTCCTTGTACTCCTCTTCTCATTTCTCTCCTTGTACTCCTCTTCTCATTGCTCTCTTTGTTCTCTTCTCATTCCTCTCCTTGCACTCCTCTTCTCATTGCTCTCCTTGAACTCCTCTTCTCATTTCTCTCCTTGTACTCCTCTTCTCATTGCTCTCCTTGTTCTCCTCTTCTCATTGCTCTCCTTGCACTCCTCTTCTCATTTCTCTCCTTGTACTCCTCTTCTCATTTCTCTCCTTGTTCTCCTCTTCTCATTGCTCTCCTTGTTCTCCTCTTCTCATTGCTCTCCTTGCACTCCTCTTCTCATTTCTCTCCTTGCACTCCTCTTCTCATTGCTCTCCTTGTTCTCCTCTTCTCATTGCTCTCCTTGCACTCCTCTTCTCATTTCTCTCCTTGTACTCCTCTTCTCATTTCTCTCCTTGCACTTCTCTTCTCATTGCTCTCCTTGTACTCCTCTTCTCATTTCTCTCCTTGTTCTCCTCTTCTCATTGCTCTCCTTGCACTCTTTGCTCTCCTCTTCTCATTGCTCTCCTTGCACTCTTTGCTCTGCTCTTCTCATTGCTCTACTTTTTCTCATTGCTCTCCTTTTCTCATTGCTCTCCTTTTATCCTTGCTCTCCTTTTATCCTTGCTCTCCTTTCCTCATTGGTCTCCCTTCCTCCTTGTTTCTATATACTTCTTTACATACAAATACAATGAGAAAAAGGGGAGCAAGGAGAAATATGTAAAAGGATAGCAATGAGAAAAAAAATATATATATATATATATGTGTGTGTGTGTGTATATAATATATACATATATATATATATGTATATACATATATATATATATATATATGTATATATATATATATATATATATATATATATGTATATATATATATATATATATATGTGTGTATATAATATATACATGTGTATATATATATATATATATATATATATATTAGGAACTTACCCACGGACATACACTCACAAAAATCCATAATACGTATAAACACCACATGTGCGCACCCCCACATATATACACACTCAGCCTCCGGAATCGTCTCCCCCCTCCCCCACCCCTCTGACCCCTCTCCATCCACACGCGCGCACACACACCGACCTACACCCCACCCAAACACACACCTTCTCCTGAACACGGAACCTCGTTCTTCCCCCAACTCTCACATTCACACACACACACACACACACACACACACACACACACACACACACACACACACACGCACATGTACACCTACACACATACACCACCTTCAGCCCTCCCCGCTCGGACACCCCGCCTCCTTCTCCCCACTCCATCCACCACCACCCCTACACTCCCCACACCCTTCCACCACTCGTTTATCTTCATGTTTATTTTTATTTTTTTTTTAATATTTATTTTCATTGGTACCCCTTCCACCGTTTTTCCTCCCCCCCTATTTTTTTCTAAATGTCTCTCCTCCACTCCCCTACACACCCTCGGAACTCTCTTCCCACACACTTCTCGCCTGAAGAAGGGCTTATGCCCGATTGGCAGTATCGGTAGAGGGTCGGACGCCATGCTTTCCAGCATAGTTACGTCCCTTTACGATCTGAGTTCAAATCCCGCCGAGGTTGACTTTGCCTTTCATCCTTACGGGGTCGATAAAATAAAGTACCAGTAATGCACTGGGTAATTGCTGGCCTTGTGCCTAAAGTAGAAACAATTATCTAAAATACCAGGGCGGTGAATTGGCAGTATCGGTAGAGGATCGGACGCCATGCTTTGACGCATAGAGTTACGGCCCTTGCCATTCTGAGTACAAATCCTGCCGAGGTTAACTTAAGGGGTCGATAAAATAAAGTACCAGTAATGTACTGGGTAATTGCTGTCCTTGTGCCAATAGTAGAAACAATTATCTATTATACCATAGCCAACAATCATATGATCACCCCATTTTGTCCTCATGTTTGGGGAAAATCATGATCATATTCCTATTTTATGTGTGAAAGCTGATGCTTCGTCACAGGTTTGATTACACACACACATATATATATATATATATATATATACATATACATATTCATAATGGTAAAGAAGTGAATAACGAACAATAAAGATAAAGTAAAAATTATATAATGCGCGTGGTTCTCTCTGTTGGCAATATTTGCAACATGACCATCCCCAAATATAACAATATATATGTATATAGGAAAATAGTCAGAATTTCGACGGCGTCAGTTCGGATCTAGCTGTCGAAATGGCCAGAGCTCAGCCGTCGGGGTCCTGACTCTTTTCCCATTACCATCTCTACTACCCTAAGTATCGAGTACATTGGTGCGTCATGGTCCACCTGGTTTCTTTAAATACTTTCTTTGTTATATATATATATATATATATATCTTCTCACTTTCTGTTGCTTAAACCATTTTGTTTGTTCACCCTAAAGGTTCTCTTTATTTACGTGTCCCAACGACTTTTTTTAGCCGTTGCTCGCACCAACCTGAGGTATATGGCCCTTAAAGCGATGAAATGCCTAGGACGGTGGAGGGTCACTGATGAAGGACTCACTTTTTCATATGTAACCCATTTGCAACGCCGCAGCTCCATTATTATCATATTTACATATATATATATATATATATATATATAAACGGAAAAAATGAAACGAAATTTCATTTCCCACTCTTAGTACGGCTGTTACTTAAATATAAGTATGTACACGTACATACATATATGTATACAGACGTACAGTAGTATGTATATATATATATATATATACATACATGCACACATATATGTACGTATGGAAACATTTATTATAATGCTCGATGTGTTTGTAAACAAACATCCCGTATTACGCCATAGGGTCTAGCAACCATCGTTGCTCGTTTGCTCAACACTGACAAAGGAACGCTGTACTAGTTTCAAGCTTATATATATATATATAATATATATAATATATATATATATTACTTGCATTATCATTTTCCTAACGAACCTGACAAAAATTCTCATTTCGTCATTCCTGATCATTTCAAAGGAATGAAATTGTTCGACTTGCAGAAGTCATTTCTGTCTGAAATAAATCACACGCTCTCTCTCTCTCTCTCTCTCTCTCTATTTCATTCTCTCTCCTCCTTTCTCTCTCTCTCCTCCTTTCTCTCACTTACACACACACACACACACACACACGCACACGCACACGCACACACACATATATATATATATGTGTGTGTGTGTGTGTGTGTGTAGAAGTACATATTATGCATATATATTTTGACAATCATAATGGCTTTTACGATGATTGTAAATAAAAAAAATAAACGACATTGTGTAATATATTTTTCTACAGTCTTTTCTCAAATCTTTTGCTAAGAAAGATCTTTCCCCAATGGAAATATGAAATAACATTTGCTATTTTTTATTCCATTAATCCGCTAGTGTTTGATATTACTGACTTTTTATTCTGTTATTTTGGCTGAGTTTCTTATATTGCGAATTCTTTCCATCTTGAACAAACAAATACCTCATTATTTTCTTTTTTAACCGGAACTCGTGTGCATCGAGTTTTTTTACTTAATTGCTTCACGTCTATATAATGTTGATATGGATTATTTCTGATTTTTTCCTGTTATAGATAACTGTACATTATATATATATATAATATTCACACACACAGACACACACAATATGACCACATACA
>OZ024755.1:10547570-10555070 GCA_964016885.1 Eledone cirrhosa
ATTTATATTGCAGGAAATATACCACCAAACCTTTGTTGAGTTATTTCCCAATCTCCGATTTGACTGAATATTTTGTCGATCAGTTATGAGGGAAAAGAAATGGCATTGATATTATTTTAGGAGCCTGAATGATTGATTGGTGAGATGGAGGTAGAGATGGGGGAAGGTATCCTCAGACTAAATATCTGAAAGAACACCCAAAGGGGAATTGAAAGTGTTAACTAAGATGACTGGTTTAATATCTACCATCGGAGTAGCCAACGTCGGTATTTGAACTCAAAACGCTAAAGCGACCGACAGAACACCAGAAAACTTCGTAACCGAGGCTCTAACGACTTGGCAAATCCATCATCCATCAGTGGTATATCATTTATCAAACTCAGAATGGCAAGTTACGCCCATTGCCATTCTGAGTTCAAATCCCGCTGAGGTTAATTTTGCCTTTCATTCTTACGGAATCGATAAAATAAAGTACCAGTAATGCACTGGGTAATTGCTGGCCTTGTGCCAACAGTAGAAACAATTAGTTATCAAACTCAGAATTATAAAAGCAACATTGTTCTTGGTGGGATTTGAACTCATATAGCAAGGAGCTGGAATAAATACCCACGATTTTGCCAATTCTTTTTCTATATAATATGGCTCCGTTCTTCATCGTGCATTTGAATTAAATTAAGTAAGCAGCTCTTATCTCCTTAATCTTCTATAGTACCAACATATAAAACATCAGAGGCTTGGATTTTAATGAAACAATCGCTACATACATTGACAGCATAGTTTTCAATCCAGGCATGATATATTTCTGTAGGTCATGGCCACTAATTTCATGCTTGTTTTAAAGAATGGACTGCCTGTCGATTGAACATAAATTTCGTCATATCATTAAGCTTTTCACGTCAACAATGTTGCTTAAACATGAAATATTTTCTTCGGAGCCTCGGAATGTTCGCCACTGCTTTCGTAATAGATTCAAGGACACGGGAGGGGAAGTATTTCGATAGAAAATACATTTAACCCGAGTGTCTGGGCACTGTAGCTGAACTTGATTTATATAGATATCCGAACCTCGTGGTCGTTCCCACACATTTCGTACTAGTTTCATGGAAAGAGATTTCCTTATTGATTCAAGACACCTTTTACATATTATAACTGTACATTAATCACTGCCAACATCGATATAACAATATGTGATGAATTAGATTCAACAAACAAATAATGATTGAATATACAATAACCAATGTATTACGGGGAGGCGAAAGGAAGTAATAACGAAAATGTCCTTACAGGAAAGATATACTTTAATTCCTGAACGCCTGCTGGTATGTATGGACTGCTTCATACTGTACTAGTGCTGAAGCAATTGCTTATTCTGTGACAGTATCTATTAATGTAGCATTGGCTGTCGTATTAATACGAAGAAGAATGACCTTTAACATCAATCGCAGCAACAGTGTATAAGGTTGCTAAACCGTCTCACAAAGAACATGTAATAGGATTTCGTTTCTAACACGCAGAAAAGAGGGAGAAAAATAAGAGATGGATGCATATAATATTATTCGCATATTATCTGAATTATGATTAATACGTGCTTAACGCATAGCTGTTGTCAGAGGATTCTAGAGTAGAATTGTTGGTAAAGACACACAATTCACACACAGATGTATATATATATATATATATATTACACACACACACACACACACACACACACACATACAGATAATGTCTGTGTGCGTATATCTATTCATACATATATAAATATATATTTTCTCTCTGTCTCCTTTTGTGTAGAAGTGTGTGTTTTGTGTGGGTCGATGTGTAAATACGTGTTTGTGCGCTGGCGTGTATGTCCGTGTTCAGGTAGACTGAAAAATATGATATTCGGAAATAGCATAATCGTGATGCTCGTGTCCACTTGTTCTGGCTTAGTACATGATGGGAATTTAAAGTTAGACCCCTCCCATATATATATATATATATATATATATATATATATATATATATATATATATATATATATATATATATATATATATATATATACCAAAGTTTGATATCCGTGCTTTAGGATCTTTGAAAATAATTATAGATGAATCTTTTTCACAATATGTTTATATTTTTTTATAATTAGCTATATATAATGATTAAAAAAATAGGATCATAATCAGTCGCTCTCGAATTTATCAGCGGGATTGAACAATACAAATATAAATTCCGATAAAATAATTTTTAAAAGGTCATAGGAATTCCCAGGCATTTGATGGAAAATAATTGATTATATCTGTGCTGGATCTTGGGTGATCACGACAGTGAATGCTCTAGATGTTCAAAGGATAGAACATCCCGCTCGAGAAAGTAACATGTATACGAGGCTGTGTATTGTAAAGACGTAGTCCTCATGTAACAAAGTTACATGAATCAAAGGTTTAACTCATTTGTTTTTCATCTGAGCAACGTGATATAAAACGTCTTGCTCAAGGACACAGTGCATTGTCAGAAATAGAATTCAAGATCTTACGTTCATCTACCTAACACCCTATATATTAAAGCATACGCCTTCACAATAAATTAAGTATATTCTTCACAATAAACTATAACCTAATCTGATTTCCTTTAACCGCTACGAATGGTAGTTTATTTGAATAAAACATGGAAAAGAAATCTTTAAAACTATCAAAGTACAACCTCGTTTATCAAAATTTGTTTTACTATGCTCATCTCCACCCTCAACACAGCAGAACTCGATAACAACACAGGAATACAAATAGCATGATTATTTTGAACCGAACTCATACAAATATATTAATACAATTTTAAATGCAAAACAGTGAACAAACAGTTGTACCGAAACGCGTATAGAACCTAAATATATCATTAAAGAAATAAAAATGAAAATTATCATGTGATTATTTATATATTTTTTAGTAATTCACAAATTGAATGAAAGAAAAAATATAAAATTTAGAAAAATAACTATTTCTCTGAATGGAAGAAGTGAATAAAATCCCCGATATTCATACACGTATATGTCTGTGTCCGCATGCGTATGCGTGTATATATATATATATATATATATATATATATATATATATATATATATATATATATAGGTGAAGGCGTGTGGCCTAGGGTTAGAATTTTCAGTATCCGATCGTAAGCTCGCAAGTTAGACTCCTTGCTGTCGTTTCATAATTCCTCACTAATTTCTCCCTCCATATTCTTTCATTAACTGCATGATGTCATAAATAACATGGGAGGAATTTAAAGAGAAATGATAGATTAAGTGAGAAAAAAAGGGGAATAGAATATATTAACTAAGAAGAGATAGAGACACGTCTGTCCTTGGTCCATCGTAGATATTTTCCCAAGGAGGCATTAAATCCCAAACTATGCTGTTACGATGTTAAATCGTACTGAATGTACGGAAAAGACATACATACACTATCGTTTTCACCAACAACTAATCTTAAAATACCAACGAGTAATCTTCCTATGACATTTATGCCTCAGTTTTTTTTTATTAGATATATACTTGGAAAACAAAAGGCCTAGAATATCGGGTTCGGAATCAGTTAGATTGTTTATAAATACGTTTACTAGTGAAGTTTTTCCGGTGCAATTTGAGAGATACCACCAGCAATACCTACTCTGCTCATGCGATAAGGTAACTGTGACAACAATACTATAATAATCTTTGTGAATTTTCAGAAGGTTTAGAAAAAAATATTCTTCTGTTTATGTCAATATTATTATATCAAGAAATAGAATAAATTATCTTAAGAATATATTAAATAGACAAATAAATGCCAACTCAGGCTTTAGTATTTACTAGAAATAAGGAATTTGATAACTGAGTTTTCTGACATCATATATTTGAAATTACGGGTGAAAATCATTCGCACACACTATTACAGCCAAACCACTATATACACACATGCACATATGCACATATGTATAAACACACACACACACAGACACACACCCGCACAAACACACACATATACATATATACACATATATATGAGAGAGATGTATATATTTGTGCTTGGTGAGTGTGTGTGTGTATGTATGTTCGTACATAGTTATGTATGTACAAGTACATGATTTGCTTAATGTGTTGTGGGGCATGTTTATGATTGTATAGCCTTTTATAGATTATATTCAACTTCGTATTCAGCTATCGAACGAATTTTCCTGTATACTGAGCGGTTCAGACATTCTAAAATTGCAGAACCATTAGGAATAATGAAGACACTAAGATAGTTTATAATACTTGAATTGCCCCTTCATAATATAGCCTCATATTTATCGAGATTTTAGCATCTGTTAATAACACACAGTACAACAATTATCTCTCACATAAGAGGACATTATATTCATATATTAAACATCATTTTGTAACATTCCGATCAGTTATCTAACAATATATCTATACTTCTTACAAGAGATCGTGAGTCTAAATATATCAGTCTGCTGGGAATTAACCAATTTCTTTAGTATTGATAAACGACAGCGAATTGATAGAGTCGTTAGATTGTTGGATTAAATAGCTTGCTAATCTGACTCACTGGATTCTCAGATCAAATGAACTCCAGGTCAACTTTGCCTTTCATCATTCCGTGGTTGTTAAATAAAATACCATTTCAATACACGAGTGTTCTTCTATCACGCTTTGTCACAGACACACACACACTCTCTCTCCCTCCCTCCACCACCACCACCCGTCTCCCTCTCTTCACCCTCTCTCTCTCTCTCTTCTCCTCACTCTCTTCTTCTCTCTCTTACATACACGTACACATGGCAACGATTGATATATCCTTTAAATAAATATTTGTTACAGCGCGGAATTTAGAAAAAACAATCCTTGGGTCGGTATGATCGATTAAATGAAGACACTTTCCCAGCATGACCGCAGTATAATGATTGAAGCAAATAAAAAAAAGAGGATACAAGAAAAGTAAAAAAAAAACAAAAAAAAACAATAAAAACGTCCTTGAAACAAAATCATTACGGGTAGCAATAAAGAGAATCCTGTTATTTATTCCCAGGATTATTTTAGAATTATCTGATTCCAAATTACCATTCAAAATAGGCTGAAAGCAATTTCCTCTAATTCCTGCCTGGAGAGAGACAGAACGAATGAATGAAAGAACGTGACAAAATTTCATTGGTTGATGTGTACTGTTGCCGTTTGTCAATTCATACAAACACACACACACACACACACACACACACACACACATATATATATATATATATATATATATATATATATATATATATATATGCATACATATACATGGAGAAAAACATAAATACATATACACATCCACATCCACACATGGATACATATACATACAGAAATATGTATACATATACATACATAAATAGGTATGCATATAAACGCACACATATATAAACATGTCTATATATAAGGACAAACGAACGTTAAATGGTGAAATCTATCAATATATATATATATACATATATACATATATATATATATATATATGTACATAGATATGTGTATACATATGTATGTGTATGTATAAGTATGTATGTAAATATGCGTTTGTATATGTATATATGCATACACACTTTAACACTAATCAATATACGCATATACATTTAGCTGATTGTTAGGATATTTTGCTAAACAGATTTTTATTGGCTGCAGTGACTATTAATAAGTTACGAGAGCAACTATCTAACCAAACCGGTGTATGTTTTGTGAGAATCACTACAACATAAAAAAAGATTTATTAACAGATAAATATAACCAGGAAAGGATTAACGGAATTCATTATTATTATTGATGTTATGATATTTTATATAGCGAATTTTCAATATATTGAATCTTATAAATAAAAAAAACCATCACCACTACTGAAGCAGGGGGAGAATTTCAAGTATTTCGGGGCCGTATTTCCAAGCGCTAGAAAGCAGGAGTCTGAATTAAGTGCAAGAGTTGCTGGAGCAGGTCAAATAAAATGCTAGGTTCAGCATTCGGTCATCAGAAAAAACCACGGTTAAATTAAAAACAATACAGAATTTCCTATACGCTCTCTCACACACACACACACAGACACAGACACAGACACACACAAACAAACAAACAAACAAACAAACAAACATACAAACAATGTGAGTGTATTGGAAATTCTGTTTTCTTTTAAATTTAACCGTGTTTTTTTTCTGATGACCGAATATACATATATATACATACATATATATATATATATATATATATATATATATATATATATATATATATATATATATATATATATAGGAAGCACGTTGGATAGTTTGCTTTCATCTTTGGGTGCGCGCTTTTTATTTGAGGTGATGTTTATGGACAAAAATATCAATATTATTAGAATTCGTTATTCAGATATGAATGGGTTGAGAGGACAGATATAATTAAGTTGTATGTCGTGATAAATTATTCTAAGTTTTATACCGACTTACACTATCCTTCATTTGCATTTGTTTTTCATTTATGGAAGTTTATTTTGAATGTGTGTCGTGTGTCACTGGTCTGACAAAATAGACAACCTAATTCACGTAATCTTAATTTATATAAGGCGATGTCATTGCGATATCATTGAATATTGTTACATGGTTGTCACTTTTAGGAACAAAACATGTAAATAAAACCGTTGTTCTATTTAAGAGTACTCCACGCCATTGATCATTAAATTCTGATTGTGGCCGAAGTGCAGCCTAGAGAAATACTATTTCACCCAGAGCAGCAGGCCAAAAGAGGGAGAGGTGGAGAAATATATAGATAGACAGCTAGAGAGAGAATGAGGGAGACGAAGAATCCCAGTAACGACCTTTACTTCATTAACCTCGTCGGGGAAAGATTGCAAATTAACCTCAGCGGGATTTGAATTAGAGTATAGAGAACCGGAATTGCGACTGCGACACATTTATTTGCAACATTTTAAGGTTTCTATGTATTCAATCTCGTTGAAAGCTCTTTGTGCGACATTTAGAGTGGTTTAACATACTTTTAACGACAGGAAGATATAAACAATAAAAATTTGATGTGTGATTTCAAATTAGTAAACACAGTTGGAATTACTTCGTGTAATTATATATTATGGTTTAACCATCTAATGCTGAACAATATCTCTGAATCATCAAATAACTCGTAAATTATAACAGTCTTCTACATAGAAGTCTTTGTAGGATTCAGTCAAGTTTGCTTATTAATACATTTAATACGTCCGAACTAGATTTTCAATTTGACTTCACCATGTAATGTAATGTTGTTCATGTTTGCTTCTGTTCAACAAATGTGGTGTCGGTCTTTGTAACGTATGTTTATTCTTATTTGACATGTGTCGAATACACACACACACAGACACACAGACACACACACACACACACACACTCAAAGACAGACACACAAACAGACACCCCCATAAATATGTGTGTGTGTGTGTAAAAGTATTTATATATATGTATAAGTATATATAATATATATATATT
>OZ024755.1:10560070-10562570 GCA_964016885.1 Eledone cirrhosa
AAACATGCATACAAAAATATATCTATAACTATACATATATAGCTAGCGAAATAGAAACATATATATATGTATGGATATTATTTTCTGGGGAAATAATATCATATCTAATTAGCGTATACTTCAGGAAACAAAACATCTTACATTGTTCCATCATTGGCAATTCTAATCTGCTGACAAAAACATTCCATAGTAATATTCCTTTAGTTGATTCTGCGAACAATGAGCATATTTTCCAATACAGCAGTCTCAGGTATTTTTGCTACAGGTGTAATATAATAATATTTAACATAATTAGAGGTAAATATAAATAAATATTTTGTTCATACCTAATCAGATGGCGCTCGTGACTCATGTTTCTTGTATACAAGCCATACACACATTCAAACTTCTATCTCTAAAGAGAAAAAATAAACCTTCAGTTCCATATGTATGTATATATGCATGTGTATGTATATATATGTATGATATATATACATATATATATGTGTGTGTATGATATATATATATGTATATATATATATATGTATATATATAATGTATATATATATATATTATATATATATGTATATATATAATGATATATATATATATATAATATAAGATCAAAAGATGGTTAAAGGAGTTCCATATATTTTATTATGCGCATTTCAAAAACAAACATCATCATGCAATAATATTTGTGTTTTCATCAGATAAAACAGGAGAACATGATATGAAGGCTAAAAAACACTTGTGGATAGTGCAGTTTTAAATCAACATATCATGATATGTTGATTTAAAACTGCACTATCCACAAGTGTTTTTTAGCCTTCATATCATGTTCTCCTGTTTTATCTGATGAAAACACAAATATTATTGCATGATGATGTTTGTTTTTGAAATGCGCATAATAAAATATATGGAACTCCTTTAACCATCTTTTGATCTTATATTATGCATACTCCAGTCCTACAAACTGTAGAGTGCTTCTTATCCGATATCTGCATTGCTTTATTGTACTACAATAAAACTCACCTCCTACATATATATATATATATATATATATTATATATGTATGATGTATATATATATATATATATATATATATATATATTATATATATATATGTATGATGTATATATATATAGATATATATGTATGATGTATATATATATAGATATATATGTATGATGTATATATATATATATATATATATATATATGTATATATATATATGATGTATATATATATATATGTGTATATATATATATGATGTATATATATATAGGTGTGTGCCGACGTATCTTTTGTGAAACGTGATGTCATTGCACGAGAGGATGTTTAAATTATACACTTTAAAATGATTTCTAATGTACAAGTTGTTTGTTCAATTTGATTGCCAGCGTCTCTGGGGGTGAATCATTGTTGATTATTCAAAGAATACCTTCCTAGGTGTGCATTTCTAACAGTGAACATAGTATATACATCTTGTGTAGAGACTTGATTCACGGTATCACAGTTAAACAGAGTTCCCTACTCAATAAAACTACAATATTGGTAAAGGGCACTTAAGTCCTGATTGAACAGCAGGAGTATTCTCATGATTCATGGCATGTCATCCATATCCAGACCTAAACACCGATTTCTTCTCGAGAAAGTTTGAAAGAGAGAATGAGAGAGATGCAGCGAAAAGGATAGAACGAGAGAGAGAGAGAAGGGGGTTTGACCGTAGTACTGGTGATCACGAAAGTATGAAAAACAAAGTTTGCCTCGATGGGATTTGAACCAGAAAAATACCGACATATTTCTCAATCCGGCGCCTAAGAACTCTTTCAATTTGCCGCAATAGATACAACTGATATAGAGTTGAATGGTTTGAAAACCAAAATATATTCTTGTGGAAAACTTATCTTGGTGACTGACAGTCGTCTATTTAGTTTCTTATCCGTTTAATCAAAGAGAAAAACACGCGTAATTAAATAGCCACTTAATAATCCAATAAGATTTATGAAATTAATAATTATTTGTACTGATCTATATTTAGAAACGTCATATACAAGAATCCGGAGGCTTACTGTCCCTATTGTAAGTTTTTACCGTAATGGAAATAATTCAATATAGTTAGATAGATATCGTTTTACTTCGATATGTTCATGATTGCACGAGGTAGACAAGTCTCTGAGTTTGTCTCGGTTCTAGGTACGTTAAACAACTGATAAAAAACAAAGGCCACATATGATCCATACATGGTTAACAGCCTGTTATTTTTGGTATTCATTTTCAACTCAGTAAACTCGAGCAACTTGAAAGTGAAATGCAGTAGTCAAAAGCACAACGCGTCACCCGGTCTGACAATCGCCCTCACAGCCATAGCCTTATCACCGTGAGTCAAACAGCCTAACCACAAAGCTACGTGTGTGTCCTCGCTTTTATTCCGTTTTTCTTCGGTAATCAATGAATTAAACAAGCGAATGTTTTGAACCTCTCCTAATTTTCCCCAACAAACGACTTTATCTCATGC
>OZ024755.1:10567570-10572570 GCA_964016885.1 Eledone cirrhosa
TGCAATAGTGAGATGCATGATTGTTCTCAGTAGCTGTGTGTTTCTACAGAAGATATCATTGCAGTGGAATTGATTTAGATTTTCATTTAACTTCATGGAACATACAATTATCGTAACATGCACACTCCTCTTAATAGTTGATCACCTAGGCGTAAAATACTGAGATTTTACGACGAATGAGGGAAATAGATTATCTGCAACACAAGTCGTTTTAATTTAGAATAATTATTATCAAGGAAAATGATCGGAAACGAAGGAGAATGATTCCACCTGAGCTTCGAAAACGTGTGAAAATAAACGGTAGAGCAATATGGTGTCCAACATAATATTAGCAACACCCGTTTTCTCCCCCTCTACCTCACAACACCCACTGAGAGACTAATACTGAGAGTCATTGTACAATTCGAACGAATTAACATAAAATCGTTTAAAGTTCTTATCCGTTTGTTTCATCGTTTCTGCGTTTACAATATCGAGAATAAACAGAATTATTGCACATTATTGCAATTAAATTTACAATTTATTTATCAGATGCGAATTACTCATGATTACATAAACAAAAACATCAGACATGTATACACACACAGCACAAACACACCTCTGTGTGTGTGTATATATATATATATCAAGAATATTTTCGAAACAGCGAGTTGGTTTGAAATTATTAGAAATGTAATCTATCGCCGTATTTTGACTAAAGAAATTAAAGAAATTAAAGAAATTATTTAGCCTGATAGTGGGGTTAACAACCCTCGGAGAAATGGAAAAAGATGAGTATTGACGTACATGGGAGTCGAACCCACATCTTTGGTTATCCGGACCACTGTGTAACCATTTACACCAACACATCATATATATATATATGTGTGTGTGTATGCCTCTGTGTGTGTTACTATGTAAGTATGCCTCTGTGTATGTATGTGTATATATATATATATATATATATATATATATACATTTAAAAAGAGAGAGAGATGTTTAAACCCGATTGCGACGCCAATCGTCTTCACATACATTGAGTACTCCCATGACTTGTGGTCACCCCTGTCACAGCATCGTAGTCGCTCACTCTAAAATGTTAATAAATTTAGAAAAAGTGTTTAAATCCCGTTATTTTGGAACAGTCCCCATAAATAGTTACAAATACATTTATAGATAATTTACAGCACATAAAGAAATATAATTATTTCACACAAAATGAATTTTATTAGGTTTTTTTAAACAATAGGATTTAGCAGAAAGAGGCATGGTTATCTCATCTGCCTTGTACTGATTGATTTTTAACTGCCGTTAGCTCTTCATAGCATTATTACCCAGGTTACACTTGAGCTGTTGTGTATTTATTTAGTATGAACTAATATTTGTTGTTGTGTTCAGTAAATTCATACGTATGCATAAAACATAAAATAAGTGCATCTTCAAATATTCATCAATATTTTATCAATGATTCTAAGTTTCTACAAATAGGAAAAAGAAAAAAGAAGAGGGAGATAATGAGAGATTAAATTTTGGACGGTAAACCCTAGCTGCATCCCGCTGACAATATAGTGCGGACATCAACCGACGATACACGCTGTTGTGTCAGACATTGCACGTCGTGGGACTCATACGACAACCGTGCTGTTCCTGGTTCAATTTGGCGGAGATAGGTGTCATTTCAAGAACCGAGTCGATCGGGGGTTTCAACAGGAAAATTGCACCTAATTTTAACAACGAAATTGATAAAGAATATTTGAATTATTTTCATCATCGTTACTTTTGCCATGAACATACTTTGATGTGGAATCATGCAATGATACAATTTTATCACGGCAGTTGTAATTAAATTAACATGGCCCTTCCTCTGAGTGTTTCGTGTGTTACTGTTTAATGTAATTACTAAAACAAACACCATTAAATAGAGAAGCATACAAAAACAATCGGGTAATTATTTTAGGTTTCTGTAATTAATACTGAGTTCAATGAATTCTTCTTTGGGCAGTGGGTCGTTCAGGAATTGGATAGCTAGCTAGTATGATCTGATGAGAGGAAACAAACTCCCGCAAAACAAACAGCCTTCGTAAATTATTGAAACAAAATATTCCTGTCAGAGGAAAATAAGATTAAAGAATGTTAATCTAATAATATTTATTCTATCTTCATTAATCTTCCCCGGAAGTTAATTATAATCGCAAGCATAGCGTCATGAGGGTTCTTGTTGAAGTAGTTGCGTTGATTTGATTAAAGGATCCCTCAACATATAATGCTGATTATACAAAACCATGAAAGAAATGCTATTTAATTTATCGTTAAATTCTCCTCCACAAACGGTGTGTAAATTTTGACTCTTTTGATTAGCCATGTTCTGTTACAAATTGAAGGAGGAGCATTGAAATACGAGAGTACTCATTTTTTATCGCGTGAAAATCTTTTTGGTTAGTTAAAATTATAACACGAGTACAATAAACGAAATTATCGAGTATGATATACTCTTCGCCTAAATATTGTAGACATTTATCTTGTTAAGAATTAAAGACACACGTGGATACTCGTTGATATGTAATTGATGAAAATTCACAAAATTACAGAAGAGTGAAAAGAAAGTTCTTGAAGACAATGCTACTTTACAAAGAATTTGTGACCTCAAATAGACGAAATCAAAAATGAGAATTTAGAATATATTCCAGTATAATCTGTGTTCACATTCCAAAGGTGAATGATGTCCTCTGAAATTCTTGAAACCGATTTCCTTATTATTTATTATTCCTCTGCATGTATGAAGCAAAATTCCTCCTATCTTAGAGACTTTATCTCTTTTCATAGCAAGGTTACTGCACTGATTAACTCAGAATTCTATGGTTATGTATTTACCGAATGTTGTTATTCTGCTTATAAAAGTGTCAAGTTGTTTCTCGTTCCTACCGAGCAACTGAGTCATGCATGAATGATAAATGAGTGCTGCTTTATTCAGCTTTTTACTATTTCACCTTCCATGTGGATCATAGGAAGAAGATTGAAAAGAAATAGTAAAAAATTCATCTCTTTATCTTAACATTACCAAGTATCCTGCCGTTTTTTGTAAGTTCCGTGTTCCAGTGATCCATTCTATTTTTGAATCCATACTATATTGAATAGTTCCAAATATTTGATAATCCAGATATGAGGTGTGTAAGTTTATATCAAATAATATAGGATTCAGTTTGACTTCCCATCAAATTCTCTTTTGCATAATCTCCTTCTGTCTTGATGTGTAACAGTTAAGTACTAAATCGATCACTTTTTGCCTCGTTTCACAAAATGATTTATGCTGCTGCATCTATTCTAAAATATAATTGAATAAGTTAGGAATTACTATTATTTTGAAGTAATATGACTTTGAATAACAGGAGAGGTGTGATGTTTTAAAATTATATTTTATTCGATCCTAGAAAATAAACAGTGCATGTTCAATTAACTTGACTGCACATTCATTCACCCAGCTTTATTCCCAGTTTGTATTATAGACATCATTATTATATGTTAAAAAACTTGTGTCACCTCCATTCAAAGATTTGAAATTAATACAGCAGGACAACTTATCGCTGTTATTTGCCACGATGAAACAAAATAAACTGGGTATCTGATATCCAACGAATAGCTCATGTAAATCTCATTATATACAGATCTCGCAGTGATATATTATAATTCCATATACCAGCTATTGTAGATCTCAGTAAGACTGATTTAAGCAGAAAAAGACTGCACCACGTTAAAATAGAAATATCAAACGTTCACAGCGATAACTTCCATTCGTGTTAGCAAACAATTTCGCCATTTATGAAGCTCTGTCTTTGTTGATATTCAGCCATTTTATAATTGGAATAATTTACGTTATATTCACCGGTCATCACTAATGTGAGTTTCAGGTATTAAAAATTACGTAAACATCATTCATGTTGAAAGGTGTCTTTCATCTCTGACGTGTCACATAAACTATTTGTCAAACATAAACTGAGGTCACTACAATGACCTATGACCTATGACCTCTTCCACATAAATATAATATCATTTTACCAATATAAAATATCGATATTAACAATTAATGAAATACACTTGCGTTTCTCTTGCTCAAATTATCGATTATCACATTGATTGTTTTACGACTAACATTATTTCCAACAACAGTTCAATATTCAATAATTTTTTTTTCGTTTCATTAATGGCTTCATTTTTATTTTTTATAATGTTATGCTGCATTTCATTGCATTATATAACTTCTGTTATATCTATATTTACTAATATTTAGGGATATTTGATAGGGTTTAACGCCTTTTAGATTTCGAGTAACAATGGATCCGTCTCACGTCACCATCATCCTCATCATCATCTTTTTTGAACGTCCACTTTCCATGTTTGAATGGGTTTAACGATTTAGGACGATCCGAGACCAGACAGATTAACGTAACTTCATCTTGTTCATACATACCGACTTTTGCTTGGTTTCTCCGGCTAGATGACCTACATAACTAACACCAAAAACCACACAAGTTGTACGAGGTGTACATTATAGTTTCACCTCACACCTGCACTACCATTTTACAGGGTGTACGGGGTGCGTGTTTTCGTTGCACTAGCACTACAGAGGTTGTCACAGATTCGGCTAGAATGAAGGATCATCTCAAACACAATACAGGCTCCGTTGTATCACCATATATTACTATCTCCCAACACTCAGCGACCACTTCTTATTAAGTTCTAGTTACTTCATCTCCGGCAGTTTGGATTGTTGCCACTTGATATCATATTTTAAAATGCTTTCATTAATTTGACGTCATTTATATCGATACTTGGAGTGTAGACATAAATGGTAATGAAGAAATATTGAAAGCATCGAGCATAACGCCGAACTAAAACCTATCGTTCTATCGAGCATATACACCAAAAGAAGACCACCAAGGTGTACAATACATATATATATATATATATATATATATATGTTTGTGTGGGTTTATGCACATCTATATGCGTTTATGTATGTATGC
>OZ024755.1:10577570-10587570 GCA_964016885.1 Eledone cirrhosa
GGGAGGGTCATGTTGCCAATAAGAAACACACACACCAGTCGCTTTCACTCCAATTTATTATAAATTTAAGAATTTATAAATTTCCGGTTGGCTGGTTGGTTCCACAACCGGACGGTTGTTCATATATTGTCAAAGTTCTTTCGTCACACATTCTGTGACCTCTTCAGTGACTGGGGATTCTTCTCTTGTTTTGTGCCTCTCCTTTGTTCTGTCCTACACCATCTTGTTTTTGTTTGTGTTGTGTGTTTCGTTTGCGCATGTGTTACATGTTACATAGAAAGAACTAGGAATAAGGTTAATAGAATAAACTTATGGTATGATAGCAATAAATACCAGAGTGTAATATTCATCAATGCAACCCCTAGAGGTGAATTAGCTTACAAATTTAGAAGGGCCCTAGATAAACTTAAACTAAATATTAAGATAGTAGAAAGACCAGGTACCTCCATAAAAACACTTATTAGTAATACATACCCTTTTCAAAGACCTCCCTGTATAGATAAGAAATGCATAATCTGTAAACTAAGCCCCGATATTAACTGTAAAACTAGAAACATAGTATATAGCATAAGATGTACTGAAGGACAATGTAAAGATAAGAATATAGTGTACATAGGTGAGACAGCTCGTAGTATAGGAGAACGGTTAAATGAACACTGGCGAGAGCTTCAAGATAGAAAAGATTCATCAGTACTCTAGCAACATGCTAAAATAGAACATAAGAGAAAATTAGAGAACATAGAAATAAAAATAAAATAAAATCTACACGCAGAAAAGACGCAATGTTTAGACAAATGACAGAAGCAATAAACATAAATGACTACAACCCAAATTAAATAGAAAACGTGAATGGAATAGCAACATCACAACTTACAATTAAGGACAAAATGAAAACACACACACATAGAACAAACAACCAACCAGTGACATGTAAATAAACAAATAAAAACACACACAAACACCCGGATGTAACACATGTGTAACACATGCGCAAACGAAACACACAACACACACAAAAATAAGATGGCGTAGGACAGAACAAAGGAGTCACAAAACAAAGAGAATAATCCCCAATAAGAAACACACGCACCAGTTGCTTTCACTTCAATTTATTATAAATTAAATTTATAAATTTAGGAATTTATAAATTTCCGGTTAGCTGGTTGGTTCCACAACCAGACGATTGTTCATATATTGTCACTGAAGAGGTCACAGAATGTGTA
Source organism: Eledone cirrhosa (assembly GCA_964016885.1). Classification (NCBI taxonomy): domain Eukaryota; kingdom Metazoa; phylum Mollusca; class Cephalopoda; order Octopoda; family Eledonidae; genus Eledone; species Eledone cirrhosa. The sequence continues at coordinate 10,578,794 of OZ024755.1, forward strand.
ACGAATGAACTTTGACAATATATAAACAACCGTCCGGTTGTGGAACCAACCAACCAACCGGAAATTTATAAATTCTTAAATTTATAAATTGATTTATAATAAATTGGAGTGAAAGCAACAGGTGCGTGTGTTTCTTATTGGCAACATGACCCTCCCAAAGTATAACAATATCGGTTTCAACACACGTTTTCAGATAAAGAATCTTGCTAAACAAATTCAGAAACGAAATATATATATATATATATATATCGTGCTTACTCATGTAATAATTCATCTCATAGAAAGTTAGCTACCACTAATCACCATCACCCCCGCCAAATATTGGATTTTTGTATACATAACACCGAAACTGCATTTGCATTGTAGTGAAATCTAGGTAATGTAAGATTGCCGTGAAAACTCATAGTGACTTTCATAACGTTTCAGATGGTAAAAATCAAGTACGACGCTAACATTTCAACTAAGTCTCGCTATAAGTTTCTATTATTGGCAGATGATATTTGGTGTTACATGGAATATTCAAATTTACATCAAATGATACATAGATTTGGGATGTAGAGAAGAGACAAGATAAAGAAATGTTGAAAGTAACCATCTGAAGCTGGTAACGAATTTAGTTTTATGGCATATGGCCACGTATATCTATCTACGTTCTCGGGGAAACTCTAGGCATCGAGGAGGACGAACTGATCAGTCTGTTCGGGACGACTTTCCGTCCAGGGCCTATGGATAACTTCCAGAGGTCTCTGGAATGGCAGTGCTACCGAAGAGATTTACCAGTTCGAGACAAAATCTACAGGTACGGACGCCCTGGCAGAGATCCTGCCAAAAGGACCTGTCCAAGATTCAAGCAGGACATCGAAACCGTTCTGCACGCAATTGTTCAGTGCCCAGGGGTGACTGACCTGTGGAATTATATCGAACAGCTACTGTCACGTGTGGGACGCATCCAGTTTTTAGCCGTGTCCATCGTGAGGATCACCCTGCCGCCTTTATTTAAGAATGAAGGAGAGGCGGTGTTCCTCTGTCTGGTCGCTATGGCGAAAGAGGTAATATGGTGGACGAGGTTAAAAGGACTGAGGCCAAACACCTTTCTCTTCGGACAACCTCTCATTTCCCTTCTTTAAGTACCATTTCAGAAGGAAGGTGAGCGTTGAGAGAGAGGTGCTACACCCCAGTAAATTCGCTGAAAGGTGGGTGAATGTGGCGAAAATGTATATAAACCTGTAGGTTGAGGAGAGACGGGAACACCTATAAAACGTGTTCCTGGTGTTGAGGGTTATTCTATCCACGGGGTGTAAAACAACCCTGCGCTAACGCCCGCCCTCCATATTGGGGATTTCAATTATATATAGTCTATTGTTATTTATTAATGTTAAAGTTATATGATTCTTATGTAAAACCTCCGCCGTTACGTCTTGTAATGTCACATTTTTGTACGCCCCTGTGGCAAATAAAGAAAGATGTATATATATATGTGTGTGTGTTTGTGTAGAAGTATATACTTACACACACATGTACACATTCTCACAGGCAAATATATATATATATATATACACACACACATACATACTTATGTGTGTGTCGGTGTGGTTACCTATGTGGATGGGTGTGTATGTGTGCATGCTTGCGTGCATACATGCATTTTTGTGTGTGAGTGTAAATGTGTGTACGGGTTATACAGACAAACACGGAAGCGGATAAGGGAAAAAATAATCATTTGATTGGTTTTAAAGACGGACAGTCGAGTGATTAGCCGGATTGTGGAGCGGAAGTTCGGTCATTTATAGTTCGTGGTAATCCTAAGACCTCTAATTCGGCCAAGTACCAATCTAGAATTAGAGATGTTGATTGCCTAAGGGAGAACAATTTGGCCGAGCTGTCAGTATGTTTGCACTTCTATATACTTGGGAATGTATTTACGTAAGGTGTACGTATATCATTCTACACATCCACGTACATATATACATAAGCATACACGGACACACTAATACACACACACACACACACACATACATTTATACACTATATATATATATATATATATATATACATTCTTTGTACACATAACACTCTCGCAGAAGTTTATATGGATATATATATATATATATATATATTTGTGTGTGTGTGTGTGTGTGTGTGTGTTCATACGTATTTAAACCTCTGTGGGAGTATTTCTTGTGAAGCCACAAAGAATTATGTGAGCTTGTGTATATACAATATAGAGAGATACAGAATGGGAAATATACACATAGATAAAGAAAAAGTCAGTAACAGATACGCGGACGCACCATCAGAGACTCACAGACAGAGAAGAAGAGACAGATAAACATGATGAATACTCTATCACCGTTTCCAGATTTCATATTTATTTGATATAGATGTGCAGGCATTACTATGGAAATTACATTTTTTTGCCTTTATACAGCATCACACAAGTGTTTAATTTTGTAAACTATCGCATATGTATAACTAATGATTTGTGTGTTTATTTTACCCTTCATTCAAGTGTTTTAGTATTTTAGTCTATTATCACGGGAAATTCTGTTGAGTAGAACTGTGTTGTCAGTGAATGTTTTCCTATCCTATTTTGTCTTTTTTGTGTTATGTAATGTAGTGCATTGACAATATTCATTGCTGTAAGTATACGGTAAGCCTGCTTGTGAAATCATACTTCGGAGTAGGTAGCGTATACAAATAATGCTGTATTAGATACAATTGAAAATATCTTTAGGTGTGTTTTTATACAGACATTAATAAAACAGTCCTTTATTTTATCTATCAAGGTCTCTTGATAGTGGACTGTTTTATTCGCCTGATATTCACTTTCACTGCCCAGAGCGCAAACTACCATAAACAAAATGTGGTACCCAATCAGAAACATTTCGACATTCCTTAATTCATACTACTATTCGCAACCAAAGATCTTGTCAGGCAAGGAACTTGATCTGAGTTCATACGTTGAAATGTATGCAATTACAACATGGAAGACTACTTTCAGCCACAGTTCTATGTATTTGACAAATGGCTCGATCTGTGATTGCGTGTTGAATTGAAGAAAAGTAATTACTTTGTGGAAAGGAGATCTTAGCTATAGTTGTACGTGTGTGACAAGTAACTTAATTTGAGACCTTGTGTAGAATCTAAAGCAAATACAACATGGAAGAGTCGTTTTAGTCATACCCTCAGGCGTGGCATGATCTGAAACTTTGTGTTGAAACTTAGATAATTATTTCGCGGAAAAGAGGTTTTAGACATTCAATGGTCACACAAAAACTGTTAAATTCACTGTACATTCATGATCTATGTTTTTGGTGTCAAAACATCTCTTGTGGCTTGCTCACAGTTACACACACGAACACATACACATGCACTTACACACACATTATATGTAAATTTCTCTTAAATTTAAATTAATAACATACTCTACATCCTTTTATTGAGTAATTTGCAGCTCTAAAATCTTCAAAAAATAGTATCAATTTTACCCCTCTTCACTCCCTCCTCTTTGTTTCTCTCTTTCTCCCTCAATACACACACACTCATATATATATATATATATATATATTCATGAATATTTGTGTACATATAATCTATACTTATATAATGTACGTACTAAAAAATAAAAGTCTAAAGTCTGTCTTAAGCCAGAAGGCTCATTTGGCCGGTGCTTACCCCGGTTACATGGCGTGAAGCGACTGAGAGTACAAGACTCCCCCCTCCCCCACGTGGACAGGACGCCAGTCCATCGCAGAGTTAACCCTCCAGCTATTGCTGGTATTCATTTTCAGCTGAGTATACTGGAGCAACGTGAATTAAAGTGTCTTGCTCAAGAAAACAACACCCAACTCAGGAATCGAGCCCACGACATTATGATCGTAAGTCCAACACCCTTACCACTAGGCCACGTGAAACACTTATATATGAGTATACGCACGCGCATTAAAAAAGCGTTTTGCGAGTGTTGTTTTAAGAATATTTAATTAAGATTTATGTGATATCTCCTATAAGTTGCAAAGGAATCAATTGTCTGAAAATTAAATAGATTAAAAGATTCTTTTTTTGTTTTTTGGTGGGGTGAGGTGGGATGGGGTGTCATTTCATTTTAGCAATGTATTGAAGTATGCGATACAAAATGCTGACATAAAAATGTAACAACTTGAAAGATAAAATGAGCATACTAAAGAATTATTTTATATATATATTTTATCGCTTACATTTACTACTTTTTTCTTATTATATGAATTATTTATGTGGCTTTCTTTTCTAAGCCCGTTTATTTAAAACATAGTTTAGAAACTATTGATTGCGTATATTCAGTTCAGTATTTTATATAAACAAGAGGAAATAAAGTCCTGTTGGCTTTCGGAATACTGCCGTTAGCCATTGATATGTTCTTGTAATGCCATATTTCCTTTTACGTTTCATAAAAGTTTATTATACCATAAGGACAAATAGTAAGGAAAGAATAACTTCAACGACAACAATATAGAAAGAAAAAGTGGAGCAATAGTGAATGGACAAACTCTACACAGTTGGCTAGAAAATTGTTTTCTGCTGCATCCCACGGACAAGATATCGAAAACAATGCATGGTAGAACAGTCTGCTATACACGTTACATCAACTATAGCGACTCACATCATGCTCTCGTTGATCTATTTGAGGAAAGCAAGGGACCTTCAGAACGAGGAAACTGGAGGTTTAGATACCATTATGTATGCTGTAATGCAGTAGACAATACTGCGTTGGATAATTTGCTATTTTATATGAAGCCGAATAATCTCCGGAGATAATTTCGGAATTGAGTTAACGTATTCACCCTCCTCAAGACTAACCAACTTTTCTGCATTTTATGTTTAAGATGGGCCATGCTGGGTGCATTTTAATATTGTTTAAAATTGTTTTGAAAAATAAAATAACTTTTAAATTTATCTTCTAGAAGGTAAATAACTATTTTTCAGCGATATATTTTCGAAAGCTGAAATAAATATAAAAACAAATTACCGGAAAAAAAAAACATTATTAAATGTTGAATGGTAAAGTCTTTGGTAGATCACTCTGTAGTATTATTAGAACATTATATGCAGACAAGCGGATTTACATCATTTCTTTTCGATTTCGAGGATAACCATATCTGTCTTCAGTTGTATGTTATTTGTCAACTCTACTTCCCCCTGCATGTTCTCCCTCAATGTTTCAGGATTGTATTTCATAAAAATCAACAGCCAAGAGGATCTCACGCCCGTAATGAAGAAACAATGGCAGTTTTCAGTTTCCACAGATACAACTTCCGTGCAATTATCGTAATTGCGGCTGGATATATATCTGCAATGAAAGTTTATTGTGTCGTAAGGGTAAGTATTTCCCATTATCAGTAAATTTACTGTGAGGAAGTGAATCACTTCGCCAACATCTACATAAATCCAGGTATCAGCATACGAACAACACATACACACACACACGTACATATATATATTTGTTTTGCAAGGTTTTTGACATGAAATTGTGTGTCGAAACAAATATTGTTATACTTCAGAAGGGTCATATTGTTCTAATATTGCCAGAAATAATAACAGAACACACTCATTGTTTGGTTGGTTTTCGCTTCTGTACCTTTTATATCTCCAGAGTCAATTTATTTGGCAATCAATGTTTATCATTGACTGACCAGTGGTTAAGAATACAGATATATATTTAAACATATATTTATATATATTTATTTATATCTGTATTTTTTTATATTTTTCTGAATTTATATCTCTATTTTTTATATTATTTTGTATTTATCCTTTGTGATACTGCCTCTATAGTTCTACTCCTGAAAAAGGGCTCAAGACCTACACGTCGACCTTTCTTTCCACTGTTTCATTTAAAGCGAGAAACTAATAAAACTTTTCCCCACTGGTTGTTGTTTTTTTTCTTGAACTATATATACAGGTAAAAATCCGTTATAACGAGTTTTTCAGCATAAAGAAATTTATTTCAATGCTCGGTCACAAGCTTATTAAAAAAATAGATAAAAGAATATCGTTATAACGAAATTCATTACAACGAATATTTCAGTACAAAGAACGAAAGTTGAACCCAAGCAGCCAAAATTCCAACAATCGATCTGAAACATGCAATTGACACAATAGAAGCAGTATGAAGGACAACGGAAAAGCATACAACTGTAAAATGTTGGCAAACGTTCGTTTTTGTTTTTTTTTACATTAGAAACGGACCTTGGTGATAAGGAAATAGATTTCGAAGTAAAAGTACATGATGAAGAAATTCAACAGCTGTGGAATTCAGTTTCAGTTATAAAATATTTTCAGAAATTTATTATTGTAGATGATTGGCATTATCGGGAGAGGGACGGACGCCATGCTTTGACGCATAGAGTTACGGCCTTTGCCATTCTGAGTTCAAATCCCGCCGAGGTTTACTTTGCCTTTCATCCTTACGGTATCGATTAAATAAAAAGTAATGCACTGGTGAATTGGTGGCCTTGTGCTCAAAGTAGAAACAATTATTGTAGATGATTGATTGTTAGAATCTCATGAGCTAAGAGACTATGATATAGCCAAAGGTGTTAGGGAACCAGAAGAAAGTGAAAATGAAATTCAAAGAAGCGCTTTGACTCAATCCCCAAATACTATTTTTTTTTCGAAACCGAATTGTTAATCTGGATTTTCAACTGATCATTCTTACATACCAATACGTATCTCTCAGTAGTCTGTCACCATTTATCTGTTTTTTTATTTTTATATTTGGACGGAAAATAATCAAGTCGTAAGAATCAAGGGGTGTTTTATGTACATAATCTATTCATATATATGTTATATTTCGAGGATAACCATATCTGTCTTCAGTTGTATGTTATTTGTCAACTCTACTTCCCCCTGCATGTTCTCCTCAATGTTTTCAGGATTGTATTTCATAAAAATCAACAGCCAAGAGGATCTCACGCCCGTAATGAAGAAACGATGGCAGTTTTCAGTTTTCACAGATACAACTTCCGTGCAATTAACAAAATTGCGGCTGGATATATATCTGCAATGAAAGTTTATTGTGGCATAAGGGTAAGTGAGTCACTGTGCCAACATCTACATAAATCCAGGTATCAGCATACGAACAATACATACACACACACGTACATATATATATTTGTTTTGCAAGGTTTTTGACATGAAATTGTGTGTCGAAACAAATATTGTTATACTTGAGGAGGGTCATATTGTTCTAATATTGCCGGAAATAATAACAGAACACACTCATTGTTTGGTTGGTTTTCGCTTCTGTACCTTTTATATCTCCAGAGTTAATTTATTTGGCAATCAATGTTTATCATTGACTGACCAATGGTTAAAAATACAGATATATATTTATACATATATATTTATACATATATATTTATATATATTTATATATATATATATTTATATATATATATATTTATATATATATATTTATTTATATCTGTATTTTTCATATTTTTCTGTATTTATATCTCTGTTTTTATATTATTTTGTATTTATCCTTTGTGATACTGCCTCTATAGTTCTACTCCTGAAAATGGGCTCAAGCCCTACACGTCGACCTTTCTTTCCCCTGTTTCATTTAAAGCTAGAAACTAATAAAACTTTTCCCCACTGGTTGTTGTTTTTTTTCTTGAACTATATATACAGGTAAAAATCCGTTATAACGAATTTTTCAGCATAAAGAAATTTATTTCAATCCCCGGTCACAAGCTTATTAAAACAAAGATAAAAGAATATCGTTATAACTAAATTCATTACAACGAATATTTCAGTACAAAGAACGAAAGTTGAAACCCAAGCAGCCAAAATTCCAACAATCGATCTGAAACATGCAATTGACATGATAGAAGCAGTATGAAGGACAATGGAAAATCATACAACTGTAAAATGTTGGCAAACGTTCGTTTTTGTTGTTTTTTTTAACATTAGAAACGGACCTTGGTGATAAGGAAATAGATTTCGAAGTAAAAGTACATGATGAAGAAATTCAACAGTTGTGGAATTCAGTTTCAGGTATGAAATATTTTCAGAAATGTATTATTGTAGATGATTGGCATTATCAGTAGAGAGACGGACGCCATGCTTTGAGTTACGGCCCTTGCCATTCTGAGTTAAAATCCCGCCGAGGTTTACTTTGCCTTTCATCCTTACGGTATCGATAAAATAAAAGGTAATGCACTGGTGAATTGGTGGCTTTGTTCCCAAAGTAGAAACAATTATTGTAGATGATTGATTGTTAGTCTCTTAGCTCATGGGATTCTATGATATAGCCAAAGGTGTTAGGGAACAGAAGAAAGTGAAAAAGAAAATGAAATTCAAAGAAGCGCTTTGTCTCAATCCCCAAATACTATTATTTTTTTCGAAACCGAATTGTTAATCTGGATTTTCAACTGATCATTCTTACATACCAATTCGTATCTCTCAGTAGTCTGTCACCATTTATCTGTTTTTTTATTTTTATATTTGGACGGAAAATAATCAAGTCGTAAGAATCAAAGGGTGTTTTGTATACATAATTTATCATATATATATGTGTGTATATATATATACATATGTGTATGTATATATATTTATACATATATGTGTGTATATATATATATATATAAATATGTGTGTGTGCGTATATATATATGTGCGTATATATATATACATATATATATATGTGTATACATATATATATATGTGTATATATATATATATATATACATATATATATATGTGTATACATATATATATATGTGTATATATATATA
>OZ024755.1:10597570-10602570 GCA_964016885.1 Eledone cirrhosa
ATTTTTTTGACACTTTCAAAAACACACATTTCATATAGAATTTTTTTTCGACTTTTGAAAAACACTCATTTCATATAGAATTTTTTTTCGACTTTTGAAAAACATTCATTTGATATAGATTTATTTTTCGACTTTTGAAAAACACATACTTCATATATAATTTTGTTTCGACTTTTGAAAAACACACATTTCATATAGAATTTTTTTTCGACTTTTGAAAAACACACATTTCATATAGAATTTTTTTTGACACTTTCAAAAACACACATTTCATATAGAATTTTTTTGACACTTTCAAAAACACACATTTCATATAGAATTTTTTTTCGACTTTTGAAAAACACTCATTTCATATAGAATTTTTTTTCGACTTTTGAAAAACATTCATTTGATATAGATTTATTTTTCGACTTTTGAAAAACACATACTTCATATATAATTTTGTTTCGACTTTTGAAAAACACACATTTCATATAGAATTTTTTTTCGACTTTTGAAAAACACACATTTCATATAGAATTTTTTTTGACACTTTCAAAAACACACATTTCATATAGAATTTTTTTGACACTTTCAAAAACACACATTTCATATAGAATTTTTTTTGACACTTTCAAGAACACACATTTCATATAGAATTTTTTTGACACTTTCAAAAACACACATTTCATATAGAATTTTTTTTCGACTTTTGAAAAACACTCATTTCATATAGATTTTTTTTTCGACTTTTGAAAAACACTCATTTCATATAGATTTTTTTTTCGACATTTGAAAAACACACATTTCATATAGATTTTTTTTTCGACATTAGAAAAACACACACTTCATATAGAATTTTTTTTCGACTTTTGAAAAACACCAATTTCATATAGAATTTTATTTCAACCTTTGAAAAACACACATTTCATATAGAATTTTTTTGACACTTTCAAAAACACACATTTCATATAGAATTTTTTTTCGACTTTTAAAAAACACACATTTCATATAGAATTTTTTTTGACACTTTCAAAAACACACATTTCATATAGAATTTTTTTTCGACCTTTGAAAAACACATTTCATATAGAATTTGTTTTCAACTTTTAAAAAACACACATTTCATATAGAATTTTTTTTGACACTTTCAAAAACACACATTTCATATAGAATTTTTTTTGACACTTTCAAAAACACACATTTCATATAGAATTTTTTTTCGACTCTTCAGAAACATATTTCATACAGAATTTTTTTCGACTTTTCAAAAAAACATTCTTAGTTTCTTTATTTAGAAACTTCATATACACTTACGTTCTTTACAGTACGTTTTACTCAGTTTCTTGTAGACTCTTGATTTCTTCATTCATTTTTGTCAAGAACAAAATTTATATATAGTATGTAAACTTCCTTTATTCATTCTCGTCAAAATAAAATGAACACAATTCGTATATATGTAAACTTCCTTTATTCATTTTTGTCAAAATAATATGAACACAATTCGTATAAAATATGTAAACTTTATTCATTTTTGTCAAAATAAAATAAAAATTTTCTTTATTAACAGGAACTACGCCATTCCCACTTGTTACGGCAAACAACAGAGGATATGAACTTGAAGGCTGGAGATCTGTAAAAAGAAATGAACATACGTTATCAATAAAAAGAATATTAAACTTAATAAAATTTTGCATTTTATTATATATTCATTCTTAGTTTCCTCTATTTAAATGTATATAAAATTGTTTCTACATTTGGCACAAGGCCAGCAAATACCCATTACATTACTGCTACTTTATTTTATCGACTCCGTAAGGATGAAAGGCAAAGTTAACCTCGACAGGATTTGAAATGAAGTCGAGGTTAACTTTGCCTTTCATCCTTACAATGTCGAAAAAATAAAGTTCCAGTAATGTACTATGCAATTGCTGGCCTTGTGCCAAATCTAGAAACAATCTATGTACATTTAAATAGAGGAAACTAAGAATGTATATGAAGTTTCTTAAAGAAAGAGAATACGAATGTAGATGAAGTGCATAAAGAAAGAAACTTCTTTTGTTTTTTTAGGAATACCAATGACGAAAAAAGAAACTGAGAATGTAAAAGTATATATACACATACATGTATATATATAACAATACATGTATATATACATGCATATATATACATGTACATATATATATACATGTATATATATATATATCCATGTATATATATGTACATATAAATATATACAAGTATATATATATACCAATACATATAAATATATACATGTATATATATATGAAGTGTTGAAAAGGACCAAAGAAACAAAATGAAGTTTCCTAAGAGGAAACTAATAATGTAAATGTTATGTAGGTTAAAGTGATATCGATCTAGTTAACACTGATCAGCAGTTAATCTTTGATTACGATGATTATATCTAAAAAGAATTCGTTCAAAATTTAAGTCGTCGGGCTTTACAATCGTGAGTTCTATTCTCACACCGGATTTTGCGTTAGTTCTTGAATAGGACACTTTATTTCACGTTGCTCCAAATCACACAGTAGAAATTAGTTGGACAACAAAAGGTTTCTTTCTACGTACAAAAGAAGACATATGTGCGAGAAATAAAGCTCCCATGCTTCATTGGGTGCGAAAGATAATAAAAATGTAGCTGTATATAGAGGTTTCTTAGAAGGAAAGCTATATTCCTGTAGAGAGAATGTTTATATATTTTTCTTAGTAGACAGTATATAGATTTATATGTATGTCTCTGAAAAGAGAACATAGTAAAACGTATTTTTCTGTCTCTAAAATATCTGCTAGTCTTGACAAGGTTTACTATGTATTCAATAAAGAAAGATCTACAGAATGATATTTATAGAAAGAAATTTGAGTTATATTTCTTAGAAAGTATGTATATAGTATCTAGATGGATTAGTTTCTGTCTCAAAAATATCTGCTAGTGTTGACAATGTATTCAATAAAGAAAGATCTACAGAATGATGTTTATAGATAGAAATTTGAGTTGTATTTCTTAGAAAGTATGTATATAGTGGGGTGGGGTGCTTAGTTTAGTTTCTTAGAAGAGGTAACACAATTTGTATGATATTTTATTTAAAAGAAAACATGTGTCGAGAAGTACTGGGTAATTGCTGGCTTTGTGCAAAATCTAGAAACAATTATATATAGAGGAAACTAAGAATGTATATGAAGTTTCTTAAAGAAAGAGAATACGAATGTAGATGAAGTGCATAAAGAAAGAAACTTCCTTTGTTTTTTTAGGAATACCAATGACGAAAAATGAAACTGAGAATGTAAAAGTATATATACACATACATGTATATATATATAATCATACATATATATATAACAATACATGTATATATATATATATATATACATGCATATATATACATGTATATATACATGTACATATATATATACATGTATATATATATATCCATGTATATATATATACATGTACATACATACATGTCTATATACATATATATAATCATACATGTATATATATAATCATACATATAAATATATATACCAATACATATAAATATATACATGTATATATATATGAAGTGTTGAAAAGGACCAAAGAAACAAAATGAAGTTTCCTAAGAGGAAACTAATAATGTAAATGTTATGTAGGTTAAACTGATATCGATCTAGTTAACACTGATCAGCAGTTAATCTTTGATTACGATGATTATATCTAAAAAGAATTCGTTCAAAATTTAAGTCGTCGGGCTTTACAATCGCGAGTTCTATTCTCACACCGGATTTTGCGTTAGTTCTTGAATAGGACACTTTATTTCACGTTGCTCCAAATCACACAGTAGAAATTAGTTGGACAACAAAAGGTTTCTTTCTACGTACAAAAGAAGACATATGTGCGAGAAATAAAGCTCCCATGCTTCATTGGGTGCGAAAGATAATAAAAATGTAGCTGTATATAGAGGTTTCTTAGAAGGAAAGCTATATTCCTGTAGAGAGAATGTTTATATATTTTTCTTAGTAGACAGTATATAGATTTATATGTATGTCTCTGAAAAGAGAACATAGTAAAACGTATTTTTTCTGTCTCTAAAATATCTGCTAGTCTTGACAAGGTTTACTATGTATTCAATAAAGAAAGATCTACAGAATGATATTTATAGAAAGAAATTTGAGTTATATTTCTTAGAAAGTATGTATATAGTATCTAGATGGATTAGTTTCTGTCTCAAAAATATCTGCTAGTGTTGACAATGTATTCAATAAAGAAAGATCTACAGAATGATGTTTATAGATAGAAATTTGAGTTGTATTTCTTAGAAAGTATGTATATAGTGGGGGGGGGGCTTAGTTTAGTTTCTTAGAAGAGGTAACACAATTTGTATGATATTTTATTTAAAAGAAAACATATGTCGAGAAGTACTGGGTAATTGCTGGCTTTGTGCAAAATCTAGAAACAATTATATATAGATTTAAATAGAGGAAACTAAGAATGTATATGAAGTTTCTTAAAGAAAGAAAATACGAATGTAGATGAAGTGCATAAAGAAAGAAACTTCCTTTGTTTTTTAGGAATGTCAATGACGAAAAAAGAAAGTAAGAATGTAAATGAAGTGTTGAAAAGGAACAAAGAAAGTAAATGAAGTTTCCTAAGAGGAAACTAATAAGGTAAATGTTACGTAGGTTAAAGTGACATCCATCTAGTTAACAGTGATCAACAGTTAATCCATGATTATATCTAAAAAGAATTCGTTCAAAATTTAAGTCGGTGGGATTTACAATCGTGAGTTCGATTCTCACACCAGATTTTGCGCTGTGTTCTTGAACAGGACACTTTATTTCACGTTGCTCCAAATCACACAGTAGAGATTAGTTGGACAACAAAAGGTTTCTTTCTACGTACAAGAGAAGTCATGTGTGCGAGAAATAAAACTGCCATGCTTCATTGGGTGTGAAAGATAATAAAAATGTAGCTGTATATAGAGGTTTCTTAGAAGGAAAGGTATAGTCCTGTAGAGAGAATG
>OZ024755.1:10617570-10667570 GCA_964016885.1 Eledone cirrhosa
TATCGAACCTGAAAGGATGGCAAAGTGACCTCGGTGGGATATGAACGAAGAACAGCGAACTGAAACGAATATCAAATGCTCTATCGACTCTGTTAATTATATATTTTACTTCATACAAAAGTCTCGCCAAAGACCGCTTCTCGCCTTGATATTAAATCCTGTCGCTGAATTCTAATTATGTGTGTGTGTTCCTCAGTGTGGGAGAGAGTGTGTGTATATATGTATTGTGTATATGCGTGGATATATTAGGTAATTATGTAAGAATAGTGTAGTCCACGTTAAATAAGTAGTGGGTGGGTAGGCGTTTACCACTAAACAATGGTTTTATTTGAATATGGAAGACTTCTCCGTTTATATAGAATACGTGGATAATAGAACTATTCCAGAACGTCATCAGAACGTCAATATGAATGAGAAGTGATTGCACAGTGAAAGAAAAATTGTGAAGATGGAGTGGTAGAAGCCGTGGTTCATTGTAGAGAAAGAAGTAAAGATACACACATACTCACATTCATACACACTCTCTCTCTCATATATATATATATATATATATATATATATATATATATATATATATATATATATATATGTGTGTGTGTGTGTGTGTGTGTGTGTGTACATACAAATTATTTGATAGATAGAAAGATATGAAAAATTGTGAGGGTAGAGTGAGAGAAGCCATGATTTAGAGTAGATAAAGAAGTACACACACATGTATATATATATATATATGTGTGTATATATATGTATGTATGCATATATATATATACGTACGTAAATATATATATACGTATATTTATATATACATAGGTATATATTACAACAGCAGAGGTCCGACGAATTTTTGATGCCAGAGTCGGGCCAGGTCGATACAGATCGTACCTTGAGCTGATCAGTAGCGAAACCCGCGTCACCAATCAATAAACGTAATGAATGCATAACAAATCGTCCTTCTATTATTATATTTACACTCTGTTTAGCTCTACACCTTGCCACTGACACGAATCTAAACATCGTGTGGTCACCTGGGTGAACCTACAGCAGCTTCACGTTACACACCCTGGACATACGTATATATATAACGCATATATATATATATATATATATACATATATAAATCAGTGGGGTGCAGTGTACCAAGACAACGGTAAAAAACGGATAGTCCCTTCTCAACAGTCAACCTCTAGAAATCACTATATACACACACACACGCACATATATATATATCTAGAGAGAGAGAGAGAGAGAGAGAAAGAAAGAGAGAAAGAGAGAGATATTTAGATATAATAGAAAGAATGTCGTAGAGAGATTTTTGTGTGAGAAATAATGAGTGAGAGAGAGAAACAAATGAGGTGGGTGGAGGAAAAGAGAAGCAGAAGTCACCTCTTTTGGAAGAGAGAGAGAGATATTTAGATATAATAGAAAGAATGTCGTAGAGAGATTTTTGTGTGAGAAATAATGAGTGAGAGAGAGAAACAAATGAGGTGGGTGGAGGAAAAGAGAAGCAGAAGTCACCTCTTTTGGAAGAGAGAGAGAGATCTTGTAGAGAAAATGATTTTCAAGTAGGAAATTAAATATATCTGTATTCTATCCAAGTGATGTTTTGACGTTTCATTTAAAGCTGCAGGTATTTGATGTCCGCGCATTATATTTAAGGAAACAGCAATTACATTTTATAGCGCTACATTTCACCTTATGCATTACAACTTCCTAGTGTCAGGATTTCTGTATATCGTTTTGGTTTTATCTTTATTTATTCTGAAATTACTTCTGTATGTACTCACATAAATAACTATCAGCTTAGATGTATCTTTATAGATATTGAACTAGAATTTTTTTTTTCAAATGCTGTTTTTAATTACCTATGAGCTCTGTCAAAAACTTATCCAACATTAAGCTGGGAAACAAATAATGCACTTGATGAGGTTCAATTGCTAATCCCCTTCAAAGTTGAGCCCCCGCACAGTTAGCCTAGCGGTCTTTCTCGGCTATGGCTCTCAGCTCCGTTGTCACAGCCGTATGATGTTCTCTCAACTCTCAACGCGAGGGTCGGCTAGTGGAATTTTCATTTGGGGGAACAAATAGAAATCAGAAGGATATATTTCTGAATCGTAGGAGCCTGGTGACTAAGGCAAATGCGGTACTTCGCTATAAAAATGCCTTGGATTAGCTACAACGAATGAGTCGGTATGTTTGCTGTATAACCTTACATTTCCACCCTTTCTCTTCTCTTTTTTAACTTTCTTTTTAAACCAGCAACCTCTAATCAAGCTTGTTTCGTAAGGAAGAATTTGTTTTCACACCTTCCAGTATAAAAAAAAACCTACCAGAAGGACGAATGAATTTAGCGGAATCAAGGATGATTTTATTGGAACCAGGTGTTTAGTGACAACATTTCAAATGGGTGCAGATAAGTCAGACTATATAGCTAGGGATTATATGATTTATTTCGTGCAAACGAACACCTACTGAGCACTGATATAATGTATTCTGTTTTATAGTAGAAGACACATTGCTTAGAAATTGGGGTATTTGGCTCATGGCCGTAATATCATGAGTTACATGATCGGCGGCGCATTTTCTCCTCGAGCATGGCATTTTATTTTACGTTGACCAAAGTGAGTACTACCTGTAACTGGAAGAATCAGCCTTCTCACATTCTAACTCACACCGTATCTCTCTGAGAAATATCTTAATGGTACACGTGTTTGTGAAATACTCAGCCATTTGATTGTTTATTTCAAATATCATCTGAAATACTTGTCGTCGTAACTGACGAAATGCCATGTCTGCTTTATTACATCTCTTACGTTAATGAGAAGTTTGTGATCTTGTGTCGTAATAAATACTGCTTCATGTTCATCTTTATGTCTTACGTTGTACCTAATTCCTATTTATCCCTCCTCCACTACATGTTCATTTCAACATGTAGTAGCAAAGAAAGCGTTTTTATGGTGATTGCACGATCATGGCATTCTGTAGCCCCAATCATTACGTATAGTGCTTCATAATCAATATTGATATTTCCACGTTTAAGCTACTATATAATATCATATAATAGATAACCGGACGACGTATATTCTATAATATATATATATCACGTTCGAAAATTTACATATATATATATATATAATCTAATATTGTATAAACCAATATTTTAGACAGTTTATTGACTGGGAAATCAGTTTTTGTATAAAACTGACTATATGAATAAGAGTACACATAACATATTTTCAATAAACTCAGTCTTATAGTATATGCGTTAAACTCCTACTGAATCGAGTAGAATTAAAATGGTTTTAGATAAATGGAATATACATCGAGAAAAGTAAATTTCTTCTTATTATTATGCAGTATTGGTAGAAGGTCGGATGCCATGCTTTGCAGCATAGAGTTACGGCCCTTTATGATCTGAGTTCGAATCCCGCCGAGGTTAACTTTGCCTTTCATCCTTACGGGGTCGATAAAATAAAATACCAGTAATGCACTAGGATAATTGCTGGCCTTGTGCCAAATATAGAAATAATTATTATTATGGCGATGGATTGGAAGAGCGTCGGGCAATATGCTGTGCGGCATAGAGTTACGGCTTTTTGCGTTCTGAGTTCCAATCACACCGAGGTTAGCTGTACGATTCATCCTTACAGGGTCAATAACATAAAGTACTAATCAAACCCTGGGGTGGATTTAATCAACTTTCCTTTCCTCAAAGAATTGTTGGCCTTGTATCTAAATCATAAAGCATTATTTTACTCATCATCATCATGAGTAAATATTAAAGTTGTTGATTTTGATGTTGTTGTTTTTACTATTTTATAGTTTGTTATTGTTATTTGGCCACCACCAACACCATCATCACCTTCCCCCTCTTCCATTTCTAGTTATTCTAAAAGCAAGTGAAATGATATCAGCAAAAATTGGATCAAGATGAATTGATTAAAGGTGACAAAATTACAATCAGGTATTAACCAGGTTTTATTATCTGCCATCTCATGTACAACAACAACACCACCACCAAGACCACCACCACCAATGATAATAATAATAATAAGCACTGCCAAGAATTAAGAACAGTGCTGATAGCTTGGTTCTAGTAGTTACTTTCGACGGTAGCAATAGTAATGGCAGACATAACTTATTGGTCGTATTAACACAATTATACGCATACATATTAGTGATGAAATATTACTGATAAGAAGCAAAGCAAATGAATTATCAGAGGTATATAATATTAATGGTATTAAGAGTATTAACGGTATTGCTATTATAAAGATTTATGTTTGTCTGCAAAGGGCGTGTAGTATGTATATAATGACATTGGATTTATATATTAACACAAGACTTGTTTGCATTATATACAGTGTCGGTGGATTGGCAGTATCTGTAGAGGGTCGGACGCCATGCTTTGCACCAAAAGGTTACGGCCTTTTATGGTTTGAGTTCAAATCCCACCGATGTTAACTTTGTCTTTCATCCTTACGGGGTCGATAAAATAAAGTACCAGTAATACACTGGAATAATTGCTGGCCTTGTGTCAAAAGTAGAAACAATTATATACAGTGTCTCCCTCAAAAAATGTATAAACACTTTGATTAGAAAACGGTTGAATTGTGTACACGTTTTGGGGCGGACACTCCGTGTGTTTGCGTGTGTATATATATATACATATACATACATACATACACACACACATATACATATATATATAATAGAAATAGGATTTAGTTTCAAGCATACTGTATGTATAAAAATTTCATATTTCTAAAGAAACACGGTATGTTTACAGGATAAACATTTAGGAAGCCGTTGCTATGCAAACACCGGGGTTAACACACTCTGGTGGTGTCCAGCAGAGGCAAGGGGTACAACGGTCTATGCATTTCAGATTTCACTGGTCTTCATCAGGACGGTCCCTCCCTATATATATAGCAAAATGTGCATAATGGCTACAAGAACACCCACGTAAACGGGCTACAAGAACACCCACGTAAACGGGCTACAAGAACACCCAAGTAAACGGTGAAAAACATTCTCGTTACTTTAGCCGCCGTCCCTACCTTACGCAAGAACGTTGTGATAGTCTATGTAACAGAGTTTCCATACATAACGATGGAACCACAACTACAGGTTGAGCAGCAAGACTCTAACTAATAGCGATTAAGCAAAGGAATGATGAATATACAGAATACCAATATCTTTCAATTAAAGGAAATGATGCAGTGTCTAGCAACTGAGATCCTAACAAAATTGTCTTTAACAAACGTACGTTATACACAAATTTTAAATTTGTTACCACTGTTGTTACAAACAGTGCGATGAATTGGCTGGATGGTAGAGGATTCGGTTAGAACTATTTGCGGTATTTGTTCCGACACTGAACTCGACAAATATATTACCTCTCTAATACATCTCTCTCTTTTTTTCTCCCTCATTCCTCGCTGTGTCTACTTTGGGGGAAATCCACTTTATAGCTACCTGGAAAGGGATGGGTTCCGCTAGATGTATAATGGAAAGGACACCCTGTATCACACGACAGCGCCACAATGTCTCACCCAGGTTAAGGGTTCATGGCATGGATCGATTTCGTCATACAAACACAAAATCAGCATATATACTTATATGTGTTTGTATGTAGGCATGTAACTATAAGCATCGTTATTGTTCTTATATATATATATTTATGTATGTATGTATGTATGTATAAGATTTATTACTGTTCTACATATGTTTTATGTAAGCGCAAACACACTCATTCGGAACCATATATGTATGTATATGTAAGGTTTATATATATCATTTAATGTATATATGAATGCATGGATGGTTATATATACACTCATAAAGAACCACATATGTATGTATATATAAGGTTTATATATATCATTTAATAAATATCTGAATGCATGAATGGTTATATATACACTCATAAAGAACCACATATGTATGTATATATGTATGTATATATAAAGTTTATACATATCACTTAATGTATATATGAATGCATAGATGGTTATATATACACTCATAAAGAACCGCATATGTATGCATGTATATATAAGGATTGTATATATCATTTAATGTATATATCAATGCATAGATGGTTATATATATACACTCATCAAGAACCATATGTATATATACATGTATATATGTGCCTAGGTTTATGTGTATAATTTAATGTATATATGAGTTCAAATACCGCCAAGGTTAACTTTGCCTTTCATCCTCACGGGGTCGATAAAGTACCAGTCACGCACTGGTGTCGATTTATTCGACTTCCCCTCCCTCAAAATTACTGGCCTTGTGCCTATATAAGAAACCATGGATTCGCAGTATCGGTAGAGGGTCGGACGCCATGCTTTGACGTATAGAGTTACGGCCCTTGCCATTCTGAGTTCAAATCCCGCCAAGGTTAACTTAGCCTTTCATCCTTACGGGGCCGATAAAATAAAGTACCAGTAATGCACTAGGTAATTGCTGACCTTGTGCCTAACGTAGAAACAATTATTTAATGTATATATGACTGCTTAGGTTGTCATAGCTGCATTGTTGTTGGTTTAGAAAGTTATACAGAATAAAATAACTCTGAAATTAGCTCGATCACTTAATAAAACCACACACTCACTCTATACATACACACTCTATACACACACGCTCTATACATACACACATGCTCACAAATTGCTATACAAAACTAAACACTCCTCTCTCTAATATTCTAAAATGACATTAAAATGCATATAGATTACTATTATTCCTTTTTCTATTATATTATATTTAATTCATTCCAGGGCTGAATATACGACGCTAGGTTTTCATAGTGAAACACGTATATATATATATATATATATATATATATATGTCTATGTGTGTGCCTATATATATATACACACATGTATACGTATATATATGTATACATATATATATGTATACATATATATATATATATATATATGTCTGTGCGTGTGCCTATATATATATACACATCTATACGTGTATGTTTATATATACATATATATATATATACATGTATGTTTATATATACATGTATATTTATATAGACATATATATATATACATACATGTATGTTTATATATACATATATACATGTATGTTTATATATACATATACATGTATGTTTATATATACATATATATATGCATGTATGTTTATATATACATATATATATATATACATGTATGTTTATATATACATATATATATATATATACATGTATGTTTATATATACATATATATATATATACATGTATGTTTATATATACATATATATATACATATATATACATGTATGTTTATATATACACATATATATATATTATATACATGTATACGTGTATGTTTATATAGACATATATATATACATACATGTATACGTGTATGTTTATATATACATACATGTATACGTGTATGTTTATATATACATATATATATATATACATACATGTATACGTGTATGTTTATATATACATTATATTTGTATTGTAAGTGATCAGATAGTGTGTCCGAATAACCTCGAAATAGTTCCAATCATACACAGGAGCATCCTCTAAATTCAATGCATTAAATTTACATTTTTATAATGGATTAATATTTATATTTTTACTGTCCGATGGTGACTAACACAGACATGATGTTTCTGGTGTATTTTATATTATGGGTACACATACACACACAAACACGCATGCGCGCGTGCGTGTGTGTGTGTGTGTGTGTCCTACTTTGTGTATCATATTCTACTTAATTTGAAATATCAATATAATGGTTTCTACTATAGGCACAAGTCCAGCAATTTTGGGGGAGGGGAAAGTCGATTAAATCGATCCCGTGCGTGACTGGTACTTTATTTTATCGACCACGTAAGGATGAAAGGCAAAGTTAATCTCGGATCATAAAGTGCCGTAACTATGCTGCAAAGCATGGCGTCCGACCTTCTACCGATACTGCCAAATGTCAATATAATTCTTTCTACTTTAGGCACAAGGCCAGCAATTATCAAGTACATTACTGGTACTTTATTTTATCGACCCCGTAACGATGAAAGGCAAAGTCAATATAATGCTTCCTAATATTCGTACAAGGCCAACACTTTGGAAGAAGAGGTTATTCGATAATAGCGACTCGCGTGCTTAACTTGTACTTTATTTTATAGAACCCGGAGGATGAAAGGAAAAGTCGGCACTGTTAATTTCACAAGCAGGCTGTTCTGTTGATCATCTCCACTGGAACACTCGTTATAACCAATGGAGTGCCGTTCAGACCAAAATTACATTTATACAATTATCACTTTCTGGGTAATTTGATAGTTTGGCGATATTTAGCTTCTTCCTTTGTGTCTGTCTTACGATCATAATGACGTGGGTTCGAATCCTGGACTGGATTCTACGTTGTGTTTTTCTGAAACACACTTCATTCAACATTTCTCTTGTATACTCAGCTGCAGATAAGTACCAGCAATAGGTGGACTAGCGTCCTGTCAGGGGAGAGTATTGTACTCTCAGTTGCTTCACACCACGGAAAATGGGATTCGCACCGGCCTGGTGAGACTCCGGTCTCGAGACAGACTTTAGATTTTTGTTGTGAGTACGGGTGTTGGAAATCGCCTACCAAGATGATCTCTCTCTATATATTATATTTCAATGACAATGTGTAACGTTTTTTTTCCATTTAGTACTGCAATAACCGAGGTTTTACTGTAGCTCTTATTCCAGTTGTTCTTGGTATTTTTTGTTACGATAATTATACAGACCAGTTAACCTCGTGAAAAATTATGCGGGGGCCTCTTATTACTTAGTCATGCCTGCACAGCAGTTTCCTGCTTGTACTACATTCAACCATCAAATACGCAACTCTCCTATATAATTACTTGTTTTATTTTCATTTTATTATTTATATTACATCCGTATTTTTGTTTGTTTGTTTGGGCTTGGGTTGTATGTTATCAAAATACTTTCATCGATCAAAATAATAGAGAATGAATCATAGATGTAGTAAGTGGGTGAGATCTAAGAATCTCCTTTGATTTCCATGGATGCTCTTGTTTATTTTACGGCCACTGTCACTCATTTATTAATTGTATACAGTAAAGTACTTGTCTTCATAATAGAGATACTGACAAACGGAAGAGCTCTATCAATTTAATAATCAGCTCATCACCTTCATCACCATCATCACAATCATCTTTGAGATCATTATGTCCATCACTATCACCATCTCAACCATTCAAAATCAACGTCAACATCCTCGTCATAATCCTGATCCTTATCACTATAATCTTCACCATAATACACATCAACAACATTACTAGCAGCGTCTTCATCACCACCCTATCTTCTTGCACTCCTTCCTCATCATAATCAGTAACAGTATCAATTTCAGAAGCATCACCCTCACCACTACTATCATCTCCGCCATCATCACCTACAACAACAAAATCAATACTGACACTATCATCTTCTCCACAACCACAAACAAGAACAACAACAAGACAATCACCACCAACAACAAGTATACCGTCCCCACCTCCTCCATCAACTCTACCGACACCACCACTAACACCACAACCAACGACGCCTACACTACCACCAAACCCACCACCAATAGCAACAAAAACAATACTATCAAGGCCACCATCGCCATCACGATCAGCACCCTTACAACCACCATTACCAACACCACCGTCATAAGT
Source organism: Eledone cirrhosa (assembly GCA_964016885.1). NCBI lineage: Eukaryota > Metazoa > Mollusca > Cephalopoda > Octopoda > Eledonidae > Eledone > Eledone cirrhosa. Next base: position 10,627,277 of record OZ024755.1, read on the forward strand.
CAACAACATTGCAATAATCACCATCCTCATTATGTTCATCATCATTGTCATCCATTTCTAATTCTGTTGCCATTTCTAATCATTATTGATTTCTCAGTCAGAAGACTATAAACAGATAGAGTGCAGGAAACGTAGAGGAGTGTGTGATGTTCATGCATTCATTTTATCTGTAAGGTAATAACAGTCATGGCAAAGTGGTTTAGAACTCCGTTTTGCAATCGTGAGTTCCCACGTTCTATGCCGTCTTTAACAGACACGGGTCAACCGAAGCCTTGTGAGTAAAATTAAGTAGACGGAAACTGTCTAGAACCTTGTAGTTCAATGGTCGTGCATGGCCGTATGTTGTTTCATTGATTCGGTTTGGGATTTATGATAGAAGTACATAATATTCAGACATTCATTACATCTCAGGGAAAGACATAAGCATGACTGGTTACTTAAGTAGTTTGCTTAACAATCATTAGGTTCTGGTTTCGATTCCACTGCATAGCATCTTGGTTCAGTGTCGTCATTACTATAACCTCTGTGTGACCCAAGCTTTGAGAGTAAACTTGGGAAGGCTAGACGGAAACTGTATGGATATCGTTGTTTGGGTTGTACCTTTAATTCTTTGTCACGTAATGGGTCAAGATAAGGTTAAATTTGCTACCTACTTTTAACTATTTTTAGGCAAGTTATCTATGTTGAATGAATCTGTAATTGTTTACAGCCTCCCTCAATGTAAACCAGTTTCATATAGACATCAACCCACATATAACTCTGCTAGGAATCAGCCACATAATTTTTACCCATCTGAGAGACTCTGTAACGCCATGTATTGGGCCTCAGTCAATTCCGATTAAGTTCTTTTCAGTAGCTCATGCACCAGAACAGCTTACTCGTGAAATTAACTGAGCCTTTCGCTGACATGTATGCACAGAACGTATTTTTCAGGGTGATTCAGCTTGACATAATATGTGATAAAGGATGCCCTTTGAATTGCAGCTCCAACTATTATTCCAGCTAAATCCAGTTATATGAACTGGAGTAACGTAAAATAAAATGTCTTGCTCAAGGACAAAACGCACTGCCGATAATCGAATTCTCGTCCTTACGATCGTGAATAAAACAGTCTAACTACACGTCTTCATTGCAAAGCCATACAATCTGACCGTTCCCCCTCTCACTAACCTATAAAATTAAAGTATATGTAAAGTGAGTTGTAAATTTACTGCTGCTTCATTTTTATTTCACAATATTTCACATGTTTTAAAATATTATTTCAGTAAATCCACTGCTTCTACTACTACATAATTGTAATTATTTACGTCCCTTGGAGATATGACTTCGAAGTACGATAAAATAATATAAAATCCGATAATCTAATAAACCAATCATTAAACCAGCGAAGATTTATTAAACTTTTAGATATTTAGTGAGGTTAGAAAAGGTTGATGTTTGCAGGGGAAGACTCAGGGAAGAGCGAATAAAAATAATGTCCAATTAAAAAGGTGCATAGTTCAGTGGCTAGAATATTCGATTCATGATCGTAAGGTCGTGAGTTTGATTTCTGGTATCAATGCGTTACCTTGAGCAAGATACTTCATTCAAGGAGCACCGACATCGAAGACCACGATGGCAAATGGCACAGGAAGGAAACAGTCTTCCGATTCTTTACGTTACGGATGGCATTGCCCAGATTTACGGCCTGGGTGAAGAGGTTGGCGACGAAGAACGTGTTGCAATATTTGGCATTCTAGATCAGTTACTTATCCTATCAAACTGGATTACTATTTTTTCTGTTTCTTTTTCTTTATGTGGCTGTCTTAATGTTTCTGAATGTAAAACTAAAAAACTATATGTTTCGCAACGTTTGTTTTGCATCAGAAGGATTAGCAGTAAGTGCATAGGAATTCCTATAAAAAGTTGATTTCTTGCTGGTAAAAAGAAAAATGTGTATATTTGGGATTACACTATGGGTAAAAAAAACATATATACATTTATTTCCATAGTGTTCATCAACATCTTTGAAGTAAGAGAAATTGTTGCTCTTGTTTTTATCATTAATATTATCATCCTTTGCCTCCCACTTCTTATCATCATCATCCTCATCGTGATCATCATCGTAATCCCCCTCATCATCACCATCATTGTTTTCCTTTATGAGTGGGAAGGTCAAACATTACATAACATAACGTGTTTGTTTCCTTCTATGATCTGAACATTTCAGTTGAGTTCAATACCCACAAAAACCTATAAAAACCATAAACAAACTTTTGGTGTTTAGTCAACACACGCGCGCAAAACATTTTTGTTTTTTTCTTCCTTGCAGTTCTTTCTATACACTTTTATATCTTCTATCATTTCCTGTTGTATTCTCTCAAATTATTTATTTAACTATTTATATATTCTCATTTTAATTTCGGTTTTTAAAATGTATTTGCTATTTGCTTTGTATCTGACCATATATTCCCCCATCATTATATTCTAACAGCAAAAAGAAAAGAAGAAAGAATGACTAGAATATACTATATAGGAAAAAAGAATATAGGAAACAGAGAATCATTACTTTAGATAATTGCAATACAAAAACATATTTTTGAGTAGAACAGTTTTTTTTTTCTGCTATGAACATTTTCTTTGTCATCCACATAGTAAATAACAGTATGACCAGGAATATAGTAGAATAAAGAGCAGAATGCAAAACAAAATGGGATATATTGGAAAAATACCAAAAGAAATATCTACGAAGATGTGGCTGGCTAACGACTAGAAACCTAAATTACTGATGCAGATAAAAAAACTTTGTACACTATGAAAGCGTGACCAATTCCTATAAAGATACCATAAAAGGAAAAAAATTACAGTTGTTTGCTGAACTTTTACATGGAATTCAGTGAAATTATCTATTCCGTGAGTGAGTTTTGTTTTTAAAGGAATGGGTATAGACCGGAATAAAAACTGTATATATTCGAATCACGTGAGAGAAGTCCTTAAATCAACGTTAATGTCCCCATAGCTTTTTACAAACGTTCCACTTTCTAACTTCTACATCTTGCTTTTCCTAACACGAATGATAGGAAGATAGAGTGCAGATGACCGAGTCGAAAGGAAGCCAGTCACTGTTTTTTTTAGTATTATGACTCGTGGTTTTGTACTTGCTAATAAGCTCTCTCTGTGGTAACATAGCCTAATAAAAGTGTTCAATTCCCGCTCCATAGGAAAAATGAACTTCCATTGGCGAATATCTCATCTAGAAGTAGAGTTACGTTTAATCAAATTAATGTCTATATTAAAAGGAAGTTTAGAGCCACTTTATAAATCATTTTCATTTTGAAAGCAAAGTGACTAATGATAGTGTGTTACTTAATGCTGTGTGTAAGTGAAAAATTACGAAGTGAGCAATAATCACACGTCAAACTATATTTAGTGAGGGCCCAGTGCGTATCTCTCTGTCAGTTTAGTGAGCTACAAAAACATTGTTCACATGTGTAATACTTCGTTAGTGTGTAAGTGGCATCATCAACATAAGGTAGACTTCATATGTATTTATGTTTAGTTGAGTGTCAAATGTACCGATTCTAGCCAGAGCACAATATTGGTAGAACAAAATGAATCATCAACATCTGCTCTGTATCTCCAGGTGTAAATAGCAATGAAAAGCATATTTGATGTCAAGAAATACTATAAGAACGCAAATAATATTGGGAAAGAAATTAAATTAATTGACTGTTACATCTTTTGTTATCATCAACGTAATATGGCTTTACGTGAAAGGAAAATAAGAATTTGGGAATTCATTAAAATCAAGACAATTCCTAACTGGATGGAACAAGAACTCGCGTCTATACTTTAAGGTTTCGATGAAGCAATCTGCATGTTGACGTTTGAATTATTTTCACAATTTTGAGGGCCTTACATATGTTGTAGCCGTGTTTTGAAACTAAATTGCTGAAGAAACGTTGTAGCTCCTCAATAAAACTGAAACAGTGCTAATTTAACTTTATATCTATCATTTACTTTTACTTCTTAGTGTCTAAATTTCCTTTGCACTCTTTACAACCTGGTAATTAACAGAGTAATTTTTAAATTAACATTAATTAATTTCAAGTTAAGTAGATAATATATGCATCACTGCCCTCAATATATATTGACAGCCGTGTGTTCCAGATAACTTTACTAACAGTAAGGTTCCCAACGTGGTGATACGGCAATATACGGCTTCGAATATAGAATAAACATTGACTAAACGTGTTTGTTAATTTGTTATCAAAGCTGTTATTCAATATCCCTAGATAAATAACGTAAGACTTTTCACTGCGTAATGGCAGACAGAATGTGAATTGTTAATACTTCGAATAAAAAGAAATCGCTTTATCTATTTACGAATGATTTTATTCCACACAATTTGTAAATCATATTATCGTAACCAGTTTACATTACATAACGTGAATGCTTTCATAATCAACTAGAGTAATATTGTAAATGCTCGTAATGTATTATGCGACAATATGATATATTAAATATATTCAAGCCTTTGCCAATTACCAAAAATTATTAAACCCCAGCGAAGTAGTGGACATAAGTATAATGTAATATGCTGTATTGTACATTACATCAAAACATGTACATATTGTTATCTTCATGATTTCTTTTTTCCGACAGATGAAATTTAATACCAAACACATGGGCGTATTTCAGCCTTCTCTACATTCTCAGTACTTTAAATGCTCTTTTACTGATTCTTTCATTTATTTCATGTTTCAAATATAGTGACCACTCAATTCAGCGTTTGTATCCGTGCATTACAAATACAAAGTTATTGACAATCAAACATAATTATTCAACTTCACACAATCAATTCAGTGATGTACGGCTAATTCGAATGAATCAAATTTGATATGTTGTTTATACTTATTTAATCGACCATGGTTTATGCAAGGCAAATTTCCTCCTAATGTTATTTCAAATCAAAACCTAATACCCTGAAAGGGAAAATCCGCAAAATTGCCATTAAATTCAAACATTTGATTCAAGTCGTATTTGACATGTTATGCGATGATACATTTACTATGATGCCCTGATGAATTCTGTTCTATTTAACATAAAAGCAGCAAAAGTAGAATGGATGACGCAGTGGCTATCAATAGCTGATTTTCAGGGAAACACTCGAAATCTTTTCATTTGTAAGGCACAAATACGATATGCTGTCCAGTCAATATTCTAGAGTTTGCCTATGAGCATTTCCCCATATATATTTAATATTCTTACGTCTTTCTTTTTTTTCTTCTTTCATTAAGATATTATAAACACGTCCAGACTTTTACACTAACTTTTCATATTGTTATATTTCTGATTAAAGGAAGTGGAATAAATTGCATCCGAGTCTATTCTGAATTACAAAGTTTGTTGGCATTACACCGATTGATTTAAAGGTAATATGGGTCTCGTTGTACATGATATAACGAATGGAATTACTATTGAAGAAAAAGTATAGCATTCGAAATTAGATGCTGTGGTTGCTATGTAGACACCCAGGTCAACTGTGATCGTGCTGTCATACAAAAAAACCTATTCCAGCCCTATCCATACTAGCTTTTTACATTATCTAAGGTTATAGAATCGAAAAACCTCTGTATATTCGAAACACACTGTATCATGATTTTATGACTATAAAGATGTCATATCAACCAGATCAGGTGATCATGTAAATACATATGACAGGTCTGGACCGTATATATAGAGATCGTGACTCCTAGTTTATCTAATACAATTAGACATTCGCAGATGTGTGCTGGACCACTGTTGTTTGTCACGACCAAATCAATGTGAAATATAAAATATCTTGCTGAAGACTACGAGTCGGATACGTTGTATGTATTTAAATGTAAAGAGAAATATAAACAGTAGCAATATTTTCATACACAGACACCCCACTTACCATATATATATTTTACTTTATTAAGGCTAAATTGCGGGTCTTGTTACTCTGGAGGGTCGCTTTTTATCACAAAATGTTCCTGTGATAAACAGGTGAAACTTCAGAGTAACATGACCCACTATTTGGCCTTAATAAAATGAATATTTAAACTCTACTTCGGTATTGAGTACTCTTTTTTCTCAGCCGTCAAATACGTAGATATATATATATATATATATAACGAAGGAAATGTGGTAAGGAACCAGGTGGACCATAACGCACCAAAGTGCTCAATACTTAGGGTAGTAGAGTGGGTAATAGGAACAAGTAAGACCCCGACGGCTGAGCTCAAGCCGTTTCGACGGCTAATTCTGGACTAGCCGTCGAAACGGCTTGAGCTCAGCCGTCGGGGTCTTACTTGTTCCTATATATATATATATATATATATATATATATATATATATATGTGTGTGTATATATATATATATATATATATATATATATATTTGTGTGTGTGTATATATATATATATATATGTATATGTATGTATATGTATACTTTCGTTGTTTACCATGTCTAGCTGTTGACTGTAAAACACAACAAACAAATAAACACAATTAATGATTTATTTTCTAGACCACATGGGGCTCCCTCGATAATTAAAAAATAAACCACTAAAATAACAAAATATTTACAGAAAGATTTTGATTCAATAATAGAGAAACATTCATTGTACCTCAAAGGCATAGATATGTTGTTTTGTCTGTTGCTGCATCTAAGGTTTTTCTCTTTTCCTTCCGGTATGAAATATCTGATGAGATGACGAGAATTTTATATTTATTTGTTAAGTGGAAAATTTTAGTCAAATACTTTTTAAAAGATTTATACAATAAACTTGGTAAATGAATATATAAATCACACATACATACATACGTATATATATAGATATGTGTGTCTGTGTTTACATATGTATATATATATATATATATATTTATATATATTACATACACATTTATATATTTATTTACATGCATATATATGCATGTATATATGTGTGTGTATGTATAGATACATGTGTGTGTGTGATGTATATATATACATGTGTATGTATATATACATTGTGTGTGTGCGCGCGCGTTTGTGTAATCCCATTGATCTCGTAAACAAGCTCTACAGATTACTATGCGTTCACATGACCATAGAACATTTTGGCTTTGACATCACTATTTATTTTTTGAAGATGGTATCATTTTTTGAAGATGGTATCATTATTGTTTAGTGCGATATCATGTCTCACTATATGCCATATCTTAGTTAGATATTATGAGCGGCAAAACCAACGAGGACGACAAAAATACCAGTTGCACATACAAATAGACATCTTCAAAGGAAGGAGTTTTGAATGCATGTAAGATTTCTTCTTCTTCAAACAAAATAAACGTTAAATAAACGAATGATTGATATGTAACATCGGCGAGAGAATGACTGCACGCCACCATTATAGAAGAAAATGCTTGTCCTTTCTTCGAAGTTATTACCCAGATACGAAGATCAAGGCTGATAGACGAGGACAAGATATTACTTCCAGTCAGTATTCACAGCTGATAATATATCTCTCAAAGAAGCAGAAAAAATACCCAAAGATATAGACTTAGAATAAAGAGAGCCCGAATGATGATGATGAAAACAGAAACAATCTCTATGATAATAGGTACACTAGGTTTGATAAGAAAACACACAGGCACATACATAACCAAAGCCCAAATTCTTATAAATATATACATCATATAGAAAATACCACTACTAGACAATGTATACATAATATTAATCGTAGTTTCGTTACAAACGAAACAGCATTCTACATACACAAGGCACATATAGCTGTGCTCGGTAATGTAACATGAAAATATGACTAATGATGGTGATGAGAATAATAATGATGATGACATTCAATACATGTTCTATTATGATTATATCCAGCAATAAGAGACCTATCTTTAACAACACTGATTATCAGAGCGTTTGTCATTCCCATGGGATTCTGGAAATGAATGATTCTGTATCAACAATCAGCTATCATACTGCCCAACCTGAAGATACAGATTGGTGGTAGAGGAGAGAGCAGCGGAGATGAAACGCTGTCGTTTCTAATGATGTTGTATCAACCCTTACATACACCCACATCTTTATCCCTACCTTTACAAACCTATGTTCTGGATGAATGCCAAAGTGAAAGTAATTCCGCATTCATTAACAAAAACAGTATCTGATACATTATACATGTACTCTATTTGATTAATATGCTCTGCATGAAGTGTATACATAGGTAATATTAGCGACGACTTTGATGATATCATTATTAATGTTGATTGTGTTGTGTTGTTACTGTTTTCATGTTATTGTTGTTATTTATTTATTAATGTTTCTTTATTGATTGATTCATCAAACCCATTTTAATCGATATAAATACCAACACTCCTTATTTGTTTGTTTGTTTGTTTTTCTCCTTTGTGATCTCCGCACATTCTTTGGACATTTTCACCAATAAAATAAACACATTATTGGTGAATTGGCAGTATCGGTAGAGGGTTGGACGCCATGCTTTCTAGCATAGTTACGTCCCTTTACAGTCCGAGTTCAAATCCCGCCGAGGTTAACTTTGCCTTTCATCCTTACGGGGTCGATAAAATAAAGTACCAGTAATGTACTGAGTAATTGCTGGCCTTGTGCCTAAAGTAGAAACAATTATTATTAATATTATTATTACAATTATTATTAATATTATTATTGAGGGCGTCGGGCAACGTGCTTTGCGGCATATAGTTACGATTCCTAACAGTCTGAGTTCAAATACCAGTTAGCTTTGCCTTTCACCCTTACGGAGTCGATAAATAAAGCATCAGTAACACACTGGGGTCGATTTAATCAACTTCCCTTCCCTCTTCAAATTGCTGGCCTTGTGCCTAAAGTAGAAACAATTATTAGGGCGTTGGATTGGCAGTATCGGTAGAGCATGGGACACCCTGCTTCGCGGCAGAGAGTTACGGCCCTTTACGTTCTGAGTTCAAATCTCGCTAAGGTTAACTTTGCCATTCATCCTTACAGGGTCGATAAAATAAAGCACCTGTAATGTACTGGGTCGATTTAATCGACTTTCCCCTCCCGCCAAATTACTGGCCTTGTGCCTATACTAGAAATCATTATCGTTGGCAAAATCGTTAGAGCATCGTACACCCCTCCCTTGTTCCGGCCTTTTTTGGTCTAGTTTCAAATACCACCGGGAATTTATATATTTAATATCCCACTGAGGATCGATTAAAACACAGTTTTACACAAGTTTCAGGGTTGATATAATAGATTCTCACTTCGACCAAAGCTGTTGGCATTGTGTCTAGCTTAGAAAGAATTCTTTTTCCTGGCTGCAATGTTAAAAAAAGTCCTAATTTGAATATAAAAAACTTCTAAAAGTGCATAACATGGACATGATCATCTAAAATTTAAATTTTAAGCGGTGGAATAATTAAAGTATTAACAGAAATGTTTTTATTATTCCACTGAACATATTAATGAAAGATGCATATATGCATGAACTCGTAACTCCAGAGGGAATCGTAGGGGTGACATATTGACCTACGACCTTTCTTAGGCATTTATAAACCTGACAGAGCCCATCTCATCTCCAGGCCTGAACACAGCAGATTTCTTCCAGAGGATGATAAAGAATAATAGAAAAGAAATATGCAAAAAGAATCGACCCAATACTAGAGGGGTACTTTTTCTTATCGTCTTAGAAACGATTAAAGATAAAGCTGAATGTGTATTTTGAACTCAGGGAACCGGATTGAATACCACAAAGCTTTCTATCCAATGTTGTAACGACGCTGCCAAATTGCCACTTACACAGGATGTAACAAAACAGCAACAACAAATTGAAAACTTCAACTAGACCAACGGACGCTCAATGGAAACTATCACTTATATAAATACAACCAAGTTGAACCCTTTCATTTATACATATCCGAAGTAATAAGCTGCATTTGAATTAATTAACGAAGAACTGTGCGAGATTCACGAAAATCATGTATTGTTTCAATAGTGAGAAGATATTACTAACAAAACATAACATAAAGCTTCCTATGTCACATTATATTCAAAGAAATATAGCATTAGAAATATAGTTACCTCGCTAAATCACCGAGAATCTGTTGGCATGAAAACGGTCAACGATATACATACTGTATATGTCGGTGTACAGTGCGAACTTTTAAACTTACCCCTCCTCCGAAAAAAAATATAGCGGGTCGTCTTATAATCCAGGTATAAAATGCGAACCTTGAATCCTGTGGTATATGGTAAGTTGTTAGCAGGGGAGATTTTTGACGGTAGGCTAACGGGTCACTGTAAATAAAACAACTGCCAGCCTTGGTTTAAAACGTTTTAATCGTTTGCCAATAAAATGTTTAAACATTCCTTTTTTTCTATTGTATATAAATTCATTATAAAATATATTAAACTATTTTAAAATGTTTAACCTATAAGCAATTGTTAATAAAATATTAACCTTTATATACCAGTATTTTTTTGAAGTGATGTCACCAGTGTTTATAGTTACAGCGCCTGATTGTGTTATCATTGCGGGGCAACGGTAAGTATACCGATAGATTATGGTAGGGAAACGGTAAGTGTAGATTGAGATAATTAATTGATAATATCTCCAACATTTTTCTTTAGAATTTGAGTGAAAAGAAAATATATGCTTACAGGATTTATTTAATAGACACAAAACACCGCCCAACCGATGAAGGAAACATAGGTTCTTACGATCGTCAGCAGAGCACCCTAACCTTTTAGCTGCGCACTTTCTCGCGCTTTCGCTGAAATATATTGCTGATAACAGATGGAACATTATTACTTTACCTGAACTTCCTCAGGGCAAAGGATCAGCATATTGGAATTATCACTTTTCTATTGATGATTCTTTATCTTTTGGGAAAATAGTGAAACAATTTCCTTTTCTTACACACATAAGAATTAGGCAGATCTTGAAAAAACTAGCCGGCAGGTATACATGTTAAAGAAATATATGATGGACAAGAAGAAATATATGATGGACAAGGTCTTCAGGTAATTTCTTAAGCTAATATTACTATAATATAAAATGAGCCAGCATTTATCATCATAGCTAACCTCAAGGTTAACTTTACAGAATTGATTGCCTATCATTATTGTTGCTACTAACTCCTTATGTTGAAATGTTAAGTAATTGTACTACTTTCTTAGGTTTTCGGCTCTCTTAATATAATTATTTAGTATTAATATATCAATTACTAACAGAGGATATTCGATGTTTTGTCTTCTAAAATAGCGCCAGGCTTATTGGCCGTTATTTAGTTGTATGTTTTCATACTAATATTCCATAATATTTCCACATTTCTTTTTTTTTAAACATCAAATCTTCCATATGAATCCCGAATAGATTTTACTTTATGAAGTTGAAGACGCTGGCTATATATATATGTGTGTGGTGTGGTGTGGTGTGGTGTGGGTGTGGTTGTGGTGTGGGTGTGGTTGTGGTTGTGGTGTGGTGTGGTTGTGGTGTGGTGTGGTTGTGGTGTGGTGTGGTGTGGGTGTGGGTGTGCATACATATATACATAAATTTTCTCGAAGAATAAGTTGAAGCGCGAGTGTATTAGAATTCATAGAAGAAAGAGAGAACTTCAACGCAAGATTAGCCGTTTAAACAACTAAATTTCATCAGTGACGGCGTCGGATAAAATTTACCTCAAAGGACACGAATCTGCGGCTAGAAATGTGTTGGCCTGCAGAAGTGATAGAAAGAAGAGGGGCGGGCAAAGGAAGAAAATGTATGAGACAAGATCACATAAACATCATCTGACCTCCGCAGCTCTCATGCCGAATATAGTGTCGCTCAATTTAAATCGTGAATGAGACAATCAATATATGACCGAGCCAGACCATTGAATTAGAAGTAAAATTCATCCGATCGGCTTCCATCATTTTTTCCGATACACAATCTCATTCACAAGGTTTGGCTCGATCCGAAGCCATGGTAAACAAGCATGCCCGAAGAGATCATGCACTGGGATCGAACTCATGCTCTCACGACTGAGATACACAATTCTTAATTACTTAGCCGTCGCTGCATCTATCTTTGTAAGACATTGAGTTACTGAAGCCCTTTCAAAGGGGGAAAAAAATTACTCAATACCATGGAGTGTATAATCCGGAGCATTAGGATTTCGGCTGACTCAACATTTTCGAACAGAAGAAAAACTGCAAAAAACATAAGAATACACAGATTAAAAAAGTCCAAGAGTCTGACAACTAACTTAGCTTCGATTTAGAAAAAAATAAGATAATACTTTAGTTTAAATGTTCTATTTGCAGACAGATACTGAATAAATTTATAATTTCCTGACTAGATACGTGCGCGCGTGCGTGCGTGCGTGCGTGCGTGCGTGCGTGCGTGTGTAGAGAGAGAGAGAGATGTGTACATATATATGAATATGTTTATATATATACATATATATATATGTACTCAAATGTTTGTGTATAGGAATATATATACGTATGTGAACACATGACTGAGTATATATGTATATATACATACATATACATACATACACAGACACAGACATAATATATGTTTGTCAATATGTACATTCTGATTCTGCTTTTTGTTTTACGTGTTAAAGTAGTTAATAGAATAAACCTCTAGGAAATATATACAACTTCGTTAAGAAAGTTTCATGCAACATTTACAAAAATATATTCATCTATTTTTACACACACATTCAATCATATATATATTTATATATAACATATAAAACTTATTTATGATATTGGTTTATTTTCATATTGATGTCAACCTTGACAGACAGAGCTGCAGAGATTAGATGCTAAAAAAAGGGCATATTGCCAATAATACCATTAATGAAGAATTCTATTTTTTTTTATTCAATAATATTTACCCAAGTGAGGCACGTAACATATTTAAACACAGACACTTGTATATATATATATATATATATATATATATATATACATACCAGTGTAGAGGAATCAACCGTGAAATGAACTGAGATCTGTGAGTAGACACATAACCTGAAACATGCACAACTATAAAATCCACTCCGCACAATAAACCGACGCACTCACCCAAATGTACAAAAACACAAGCATGTATATTTGTAAGAGCTTGTGTGTATGCACATGGGCTTTTCATATATATATATATATATATTATATGATGCGTGTACGTATATATATATATATATATATATATATATATATATATATATATATGATGTGTGTACGTATATATATATATATATATATATATATATTAGTTATATGCAGTGTTTGTATAGTATATCAAGATAGAAAGGCTCTATTGCTAACTTAACCATCGTTAGGTATATATGCTTCGATGTTGCGGCGTGTCGCAATACACAATTGCTCTTATAGTCTTCGTCTGATCAATCACCTAATTTATTTTACAGAATCCGGCTGGGTGATTTTATATTTTATATTTTATCCACATGTTTGTATTTGTCTTAAATAAGACGTAATTTTTGGAACATGTGAATTTCCCAACGTCGCATAGTCAACTTTAATTTGTCTGTCTTTCTCATGTAACCATGGGTTACATGAGGAAGAATTGCTGGGAATCGAACTCATGATCGTAAGACGACCATCGTAACCACTAAACCACGTGCCTTCATACAAATATATAATAAATAATTGTTTCTACTTTTGGCACAAGGCCAGCAATTATCCAGTGCATTACTGGTAGTTTATTTTATCGACCGCGTAAGGATGAAAGGCAAAGTTAACCTCGGCGGGATTTGAACTCAGATTGGAAAGGGTTGTAACTCTATGCGTCAAAGCATGGCGTCCGACCCTCTACCGATACTGCCAATCCACCGCCCTTTCAAATACAAATATATAATAAATAATTCTTTCTATGTTTAGGCACAAGGTCAGCAATTAACCAGTACATTACTGGTACTTTATTTTATCGACCCCGTAAGGATGAAAGGCAAAGTTAATCTCGGCAGGATTTAAATTCCGATCATAAAGGGACGTAACTCTATGCTTCAAAGCAGTTGATACTATTTCATGTCAGCCACTAGCAACAATACGGTCCTTTACAGTCTTAGTTCAAATCCCACCGAGATTAACTTTGCCTTTCATCCTTACGGGGTCGATTTAATCGACTTTCCCTTCCCCCCAATTTTCTGGCCTTGTGCCTATACTAGAAATCATTATTCTAAGGGCGGTGGATTGGCAGTATCGGTAGAGGGTCGGACGCCATGCTTTCCAGAATAGTTACGTCCCTTTACGATCTGAGTTCAAATCCCGCCGAAGTTGACTTTGCCTTTCATCCTTACGGGGTCGATAAAATAAAGTACCAGTAATGCACTGGGTATTTGCTGTCCTTGTGCCTGAAGTAGAAACAATTTTTATAAGGTTTCGTAAAGTCTATCTGTACACAATCCTCTAGTTCTAAAAGTTCTACTAATTTAATACCAGCTGACACAAAATACTTTGAAGCTGACACGTACATATATTAGAAGCTGCAATGTGTCGAATCTTCCGCAAAACCTGTTGTTTTACTACTTGATTCCTTCTATGTAGAGTTTACGAAAAGATTCAACAACAGAAACTTTTTAGCTGCTTTGTAGCTTTCCATGTTTTTCATGTATTTCTTCTTTTACCTCTCTCTCACCCCCTCGTTTTTCTTTCTTAACTAACAAGCGTATTAGATACCACGGACATATATTTCAAATACCCGTCCCTTGACTCTTGTCTCAAGATTTAAATCTGTACCGACGGATGTTTCTCTAAAGGAAATATATTATACGGTAAATAAATTGCTCTAGGTTGGAATGACCCCAAATGAAATAAAGTCAATTCCCACTTTTGGGTTTTTTCTCAACAAATTTTCGCTTTCCATCAGATCCACAAACTACCCTACGGACAATCGCGTGACCATTAGCGTGTGTCACATTTTTATTCGTGCAATTCTGGCGAATAACTAACGATAGCCACTATAGAACAAATATGCACCTCGTTTATCAACAACCACACGACACCTGAATATTAGAGCTTATCTCGTGTTTCAAACAATACGCATCTATTACTTTCCTCACGGATTCAAACAACAGTAAAAATTTCCCAAACACTGAAAAGTGAATGGTTGGATACCTAAATATAAAATTGCTACATGTTTTTCGTATGTCACATGAAAATAAATCAAATTCTGAAGAGAACTTACCTTTTGGACTGCTATGGAATACGTGATTACCTGATCGAATCTGCCTCTTCTAAGTAGGTTCTATGTATAGAAAATATATTAGCTCTATCCTTTTTAAAAATTCATAACTAGAGTTATACACATGTAAATATTTTCTCATCAATATTGCTATTTTAAAAAATTATGTATCTCTGACAAATTTAATTCTAGACCAATTATTCTGTGTTTGGAATATACGATCTGTTGTTTTAAATTATTCTAGCTGTCATTTTTCGTATAACACGAATTATCGTTTATAAAACCTTTGATACAAATTGTAATATTGATATTCAGCGACATACTTTGTGCGTTTCTTCAATTATTATTCCAATAATTAGAATGGACAGGTCTAAATGAAAATGTAGACATAATCCCTTGTGTATACATACACATATATATATATATATATAAATATTTTATTATTTTACTCCGTTCTCTATTTTATATCAGGTTAACAGCAATATCCATACAGCAGCTGTTTATTTCGAACTTTGAAGTAATGTCTCATAACACTCCGTTGAAAAGAGAATTTTAAGTGTAAAGCCTCTATTAACAATAAATATTATTGTAAAAGTATTGAGTCTTTTAGTCAGAGGATGTCTAGACTAATGAAGAAGACGAAGGTGTTAAAAAAAAAATACAACATTATACATACATGATTTTGAGTGTTGAGTGTTGAGGTTGCAATCGGGAATTTGTGAGTTCGACTGTAGGACCGGATGTTGCGTTGTATCCTTAAAGCAAGACACTGTCCTTTGCTGGCAGACCGCTATGATCAACACATACGTGAAATAATCCTCGTTGAAAACGACGAAGAATGTTTTATGTTTCAAAGGTCCAACAAAAGTATAGTATAAATGTATAAATATATACGGTTGAAATATAAAAACCTTTTGTTAGATTGCTGAAACATACATAATAAATAAATGAATTATATATATATATATGGGAGAGAGAGAGAGAGAATTATGTGTATATATGTATATATATTCGTATTCATATATGTACTTCATGTGAAAACAACATAATACTTCAGATGAAAATTAATATAATCAGGAACAATCGTCAAAAACGAAAGCATTTCATATAATTTTTATGGAAAGAATTCATATAAGAAACTATTAAAATATAACATGCTTATAGGAAATATATATTGCTGTTAAGTTATGATTATGATTAATTTTCTTGTTTTCGTTCTGTTGAAAATATACTGTATTTCTTTGTTGTGAAATTTGTGACCACATCTATCTGTCTCTCTCTCTCTCTATATATATATATATATACACCTATAGAGAGAGAGAGACAGACACACATGCTTACACAACTCACGTATATATATATATATATATATATATATATATACCTATAGAGAGTGAGAGACAGACACACATGCTTACACAACTCACGTATATATATATATATATATATATATATATATATATATACCTATAGAGAGTGAGAGACAGACACACATGCTTACACAACTCACGTATATATATATATATATATATATATATATATATATATACCTATAGAGAGTGAGAGACAGACACACATGCTTACACAACTCACGTATATATATATATATATATATATATACACCTATAGAGAGTGAGAGACAGACACACATGCTTACACAACTCACGTATATATATATATGAATATATATATATATATATATATATATACCTATAGAGAGTGAGAGACAGACACACATGCTTACACAACTCACGTATATATATATATGAATATATATATATATATATATATATATATACCTATAGAGAGTGAGAGACAGACATACATGCTTACACAACTCACGTATATATATATATATATATATATATATATATATATATATATATGTGCATACATACACTTATGTATATGTATTCACATATACTTACACACAGACATGTATAAATACAAACATACACACATGTATATGTATGTATATACATATTGGTGCGTATTTATGTCTCTTACATAGGCATGATTTATTTATGTGGCAGTATTTCATGGGTAGTCTCTCTCAAAAGTTATTCATGGGTCATCATTGTCTTTCGCGGATCGCTCAATCTTTTAGGGATAGCCCCTTACGTTTGATCGGTGGCATATATATCACCCACGGGTAGTCTATGTAGATAAATGACATATAATGGCCGGTGTCACATTCATGATCATCTTAGCGCTTGTATATAACTTTACAGTCGACTTTACAGTGGCAAACTAAAGTTTTATCTGTAATTCAAATGGCTTCCCTTGCCATGCTGAATCTCCCTGCGATATACATAAATGGTGTGTGTGTGTCCTTGGTATGCCCGAGTATTTTGCATGATAATTTCACCTAGAGATTGGTCCATTGTTTAAACAACTTAATCATTCACCGAGGAACCGATGGAAGTCCAAAACAAATCACACTGACACACATATCTCTCTCTCTCTCTCTCTCGCTCTCTCGCTCTCTCGCTCTCTCGCTCTCTCTCTGTGTCTCTGTGTGTGTCTCTGTGTGTGTGTGTCTCTGTGTCTCTCTGTGTGTGTGTGAGTGAGAGTGAGTGAGTGCGTATATATATATATATATATTATATATACACACACACATAGTTTAATGCATTAATTCGGCTGTTATCAGGCAAATTGTTGGCACAGTGAGAGAAATGATGATAGTCCGGGGGGGGGGGGGGTGAAATAGATCAAGGATGTTTACAGTGCCGCTGCGTCAGTAATAGATATGTGTAGATGATAACTAGTGCAGACTGTTCGGACTAGTAAATGTTTCGGTGTTTGCCACAACAGTGTCTATGGGAGGTGTAAGTAAGCCAGGAGCTGTTGTGAGTATTGACGTCATCGAAGATAGGGATTTCAGTGAAGCCTGCTGAAGATCGAACTACCTTCTCTTCCACTACCAATAATATATCGACTCTGTATATTCAGATCAAAAATATTTTTCCTACACTGAATTTATGTAAGTATCGAAATCGAAATATTTTACTGGAGAAAGAATCGATTTCCTGCTCAGATATTCTGGTTTTATCCGATAAATGGAAAATATGTGATCGTCAAATCAGACCGAGGAAACAATGTTTCCATTTTTCTTTACTACTGCTGATTCTGTTAACAGGTCGTAACTCCTAGTAGAATCTTCGTCACAACATATAACAAGAAGTGAGATTTGTACTATATAGGCAATGTACCATAAATTTCATTATTTATAGTTGGGGAAATGACAACATCTGAAGGGAATAAGGAAGTAGTTGTTCCATTTATCTCTCCATTGCTGATACTAACTGCCAGTGGCACATCTGATAGAACTAAATGGAATTTGAAAGCAGAGATATATATCGGATAGCGCAAATATCCTGTTTATATATCTATATATACATATGTGTGTGTATGTGCACACTGTGTGTATGTATTGGACTTTTGGAGGGTTTTGGTAATATAACCATTCATCAACTCGTCGACTGGCGCTATTTCACTTCAGTTTCTTTAATCAATTAAATAATTACTTCATTAATTAATCAGTGGATTAATTAATTGTTTCGTCAAAGATCTTTCGTCACAGCCCCCGAGCTTATCAATGAATATATACCAGTAGTGCATACAAACGTACACATATACCGACACACACACGCACATATTTATACTCACACATACATTCACAGATTGAAGATTCAGTATTTCATATTTTGGTTTGAGTATAAAACCGCATACACTTACACACAACCTTAACCATGCATAAATACAAACATGCAGGAACGCATAGATATGCATTACTTCTTCGCACGGCAATACCCTTAGTGCATACACATTACAAATACATTGAAAAATATAACAAAATTTTAAATTAATATAAAATGATATAGAATAGAAAAATAAAATAAAAATCTCAATTTTTAGAATTAAAAATGACAAGGTTGGTAATAATAGCAAATATTTTAGGTGTTAGAATGAAAAAAATATAAGGGGTAAATGGAAAGAAAAGTTGAAGGTTTAAGAAAATATGTTACCAGTACGTTGTCCATTGAGAAAGAAATCTATTGAGGGAATTGATGAAAAAAGAAAAGGGATCGACGTTATATTTCTATGAGCCGTGTCCGCTCCTTGGGGTCGTAGGAGCGACTTCGAGTGATACGGAATTATGGGTATTTTAAACCTGAACAGAGCCGATTACATTCCGAGAAGAGGAGAGGAAGACGGTCAGAACAGAGGAAGAATCTACCCCCAGTAGTGCAGTGATATTATATTCATTACATCTTGAAAATGTGGAGTTTATCTCCATGCGACTTGAACTCTGAGCGCATTGAACACACTAACAACGTTACAAATTCGGTGGCTATTGCTCTACGGTTCTTATATATTTGATATATATTTATCCTTATCGAGCCCTCTTTGGATTTTAGTCTTCACATTTATTATTATTACTATATATATATATATATATATATATATACACACACACACACATATACAAGTATCAACACCTTTGCAAGTGCGCAAAAGAATGGCTGACGCAGAGATAGGTTTGGTGGGGTGCGATAGATTGTGAGCTACTTATATTAAAGCATAGGAGTAACAATTTTTAAAAGTAAGGAGCACTGAGATGGAGAGCATGTAATAGATAGTTAAGGAGGGACTATGAGCGGCTCGTAAAAGAATATAGTGTGTGAAGTGATTTTAAGATTTCAGAATATTTACTGTATGTGGGTGGATATGTGTAATAGATGAGAAAATATCAAGTGGGGTAGATTGCAGTTGATGGAAAAGAAATGAAGAAGATTAATGAAATAAAAAATAATAGTAAAATCAAATCAGGATAGGAGAAAATTGCAGATGGATACTGAGATCCACGCAACAAAATGTGAAGTATGATTAAGTATCATTATGGCCGCTAACATATGTAACATAAAAAAAAACGAACGATTTGCATTCACTCGATATTACAATAATAAGCGCATACATAAATGCTTATATATACCTAGGTATCAACACATACTGTGTATAAGTATATATATATATATATATATATATATATATATATATATATATATATATATGTAAGTGTGTGCGTGTGTGTAATGAAACTTCAGATTTTTTGTTTTACATTTAACACGTTGGCAGTGGGTTGATTGTTGATTATATATAATATACATGTGTGTACATATATAAACATATATATAGGAAAAAATATGACCCCGACGGCATGGTTATGGTCCATCTGGTTCCTTACCACAATTTCTTTGTTATATATATATATATATATATATATATACACACACACACATGGAAGTGCTTAGAATATATTTTGATTTCGCTTGGTGTCAGGTTGGTCATATCGACGATAGTGACACGAGTCAGAACTTCGATCTCTCTGTTAGCCAATATCTTGTGAGAGAAATTCTTCATTCTAAATATTGAGTGCTATTACACACACATATATGTGTGTGTATATATATATATATATATATATATATATATACACACACACACACACACACACACACACACACATATATATATGTGTATATATATATATATATATATATATATACATATTTCTTATGTTCGTTCAACAAGTTTCACCATGATCTGGTTCTTCTCGTAAAGTTTCACAATCCAATTATTTCTATGGTATAATCTAAATACTATTGAATATAATGTTTTTGTTTCACCGTGTTTCGGCACTATGATATTATTCACATTGGCTACAGATTATTTATGTGTACCTTATCTATGTGCTCGTTTCTTCGCGCTTACATGCTTACACGAAATTCTGTATATAGTTTTGTCATTGTCACTTATGTTTATCTCCGACGAGGGGTCACGGTAACTTTGCTATAAATACAATTATTAAAACATTCCGATTTGAAGAGAAAATAAGATAACATAAAATAAAAGGAAAATGTGTCTCCGATTATTATTTCATTTTCGTTTTATTGAAATATCCTTGAGGTATATATATATATAGGTATTTATTAATTTATCAAAGAAATGTAATTTAAACTCCAGAAAAGTATTATATAATTTCTTTATTCAATAAATGAACATTATCTGGATTTTATATCTAACATATCAATTTGTATTTTTCATACTTTTATTTCATAATCTTTTTGCCGTTTACAGGCTGGCGGATTAGCAGCATCGATTTGTAGTTTTAAATTACAGTCATTTACGTTCTGAGTTCAAATCCCATCGTAGTTAAATATACCATACACCCCTCCTGGGTTGATAAAGTAATATTTAAGTACTGTGTCGGTTTAATTGACTCGTCTATCTCCTAAAATTTCTGGCCTTGTACTTAGGTATACAACTTGACTCCAAAAGACTGAATCACTTCTCCTAAAACAGTAGAGGTGACTTATTTGGTAGCGCCATCAAAAATGATATAATTCACCGGGAGTTAGTGTCCTAGTACATGTCGCCGAATGTGCTTGATCCAAACTCGAATCTAAGGAAATTCTAATATATAGTTTCATGTTCATGTGTTGTTGAACCTGAAATCAATATTGAGGATATCTATGATCGAAGACGGTTCTTTCATACCTTTCACATTTTTTAAATTCAGTGTATCTAGCCTTGTTTTATTCAACCTATCCCTTCTGTCATTTTAGGGATAGTTGTTAGTAGATCGATCAGTCACACAGAGGGTTCATTTGTGACTAAACTCTTTGTTTACACACAAAGAGGACATTGTGTTTTTGCATACCTACGACATATCTAATTGAAATATTAAGTACTGCTATTTACATGATCGACTAAATTCCATTACGATGGTGTCCCAGCATGGCCACATCCCAAAGACCAAAACTAGTAAAAGAATAATATGAATTCAAATTAGTAATTTCTTGCGTCCTATGTTTGCACTGTAGAATAGTTTATATATTATCAAGCTGAAATTAATTCCAGTACTTTCAGGCTTCTGATGAAATATACTTTATGAACCAAATATCTGAAGATATTCCTTTTATACTAACAATTCATGCTGTATTATCTCTGTTGACATGGCTCTCGGACATGTGTGCCATATCATCTAGAAACCTTTAGGTTGAATGACATTATGTTGAATAATGGCACTGGGCTTAAGTCTCTTCTGGTTAACGTTATGAAACTGAAGATAAGCACGGAACTTTGAACACCCTCCAGTCTTAAGTAGGCATTTACATAGCATTACAATAGGTCTCTATATAAACAGATTGCTTTGTTCGTTTTACCGTAGGATATAATGTTACATTGACAGACAACTGTTGTTGATTACGGTATTGATCAATGGGTTTGGAATGATAGCAGTTTCTATTGTTGTTGTGTAACAGCAGATGGTCTTATGAGTTGACACATCGTAGTTAAGGAAGCCATCACCAACACTGTATTGTTTGAGTGATCTTATCATTTCGTTCTCAACAGTACAGTCTACATAACTATCTTGCTAACAATATATGTAACTGGTAATGGTATGCATTGCCACTCAGAACAGTTAGTGACGTTCACTGTATACGCCACTCCACTTTATGGAACTCATTCCTCAGACGGAATGGATTCCTTTCAAGTTTGCCGAGGGAAACAGCATTGCGGGAACCAAGAGCACCAGATGTCTCGACGATGGTCAGCACAAAAAAGAATGAAGTTGGTTAAATCACTCGTTGCCCCTTTCGACCAGCAGATAGTAGCAGCAATGGAAGGAAGAATTAAAATAATTTCCTTGTCTGTATCTGACGATCGGGTAATTTCTTTTTCAGATAGATTGCCTGAACACTAAGCGTCGAAACCGATAGAGGACATATTGGTGTCGTGCTAGAATATCAATAGTTAATGTTACATGTAAATGTAGTACTGTGAATAGTATTGTTGATCTTATAGATAGTTTCAGCTGGAATTACGAGAATTTATTGCTTGTAATTGGCATTAATCGTTATATTTCGCTTTCTTTCATTATTGTTATAATTTTTAATACAGTTTGAAATTATAACTTTTCTTTTCGTTTTCTCCCGAAACATGTTATGGATATTATCATTAATTATTCTTAATGTGACGACGTTGTTGTTGTTAGTCTTGCTTTAGTGGTTATTTCCTTCTTTTTACAGATTTTGTTGTTATTCGTGTTGTTATTGTTACAGTTATTTTCTAATGTTTCTCCTGATGTTGCTCCTACTAATGTTGCAGTCGATCTTGTTTGCTGTTGTTGTTACTGCATCTACTTCTGTTGTGGCTACAACTGCAGCTCCTATAGATGTTGCTAATGTTGCTGTTGTTGTTACTGCATCTACTTCTGTTGTGGCTACAACTGCAGCTTCTATAGATGTTGCTAATGTTGCTGCTACTGCATCTACTTCTGTTGTGGCTACAACTGCAGCTCCTATAGATGTTGCTAATGTTGCTGTTGTTGTTACTGCATCTACTTAAGTTGTGGCTACAACTGCAGCTCCTATAGATGTTGCTAATGTTGCTGTTGTTGCTACTGCATCTACTTCTGTTGTGGCTACAACTGCAGCTCCTATAGATGTTGCTAATGTTGCTGCTGTTGTTACTGTGCTGTTACCAATATTGCTACTGTTGTCATAGTGGTTGTACTTAGCAGAGATGAATTTACAGTTGTTATTGTCTTAGATGCTGTTGCATATATTATTGTTGTTACTGTTGTTGTAACAGTGGTAGTGTATGTTTCCAGTTCGATCCTGAGTCATTAGGCTGCGGCTGATTACCGATATTGCTGCTATTGATATTGATATCATTAATATAGTTCTTTTGATATCGATACTATTTCTGTAGTTCACATGTTGCTGAAATTAGTGGAGCATCTATCATCATCTTCGTTTGCTTTGTCTTTCTTTCTTTCTTCTCCTTAGGGTGGTGGGTTGGCAGGGTACCGGACAACATGGCTGTGTAGCATAGAGTTACGTCCATTTACGTTCCGAGTTCAAATCCCGCCGAGGTTAGCTCTGACTTTCATCCTTACGGAGTCGATAAAATAAAGTACCAGTAACGTACTGGAGTCGATTTTATCGACTTCGCCTCCCCTCAAAATATTTATCCTTATGTCTAAATCTGAAACCATTATTTTTATTAGTAGCCGCCGAAGTTAACTTTGTCTTTCATCCTTACAGGGTTGATAAAATAAAGTACCAGGAATATACTGGAATAATTGCTGGCCTTGTGCCAACAGTAGAAACAATTATTATTATTAGTAGTAGTAGTAGTATTAGTAGTAGTAGTAGTAGTAGTAGTAGTATTTAGTTTCTGTAACGCATATTGCTGTTCCTATCGATGTTTAGTAGTTTATTGTTTCGTTATTTTCTGATGTTTTTTGGTGTAATATATTTATATTGATTTTGTTATTGTTGTGGCTATTGCTGTTATTGTTATTGTCGATCATGTTGCTGTTGTTGACTCTGTTTTTTGCTTTCTTTTGCTAAAGTTTATGGTAATGTTCTTTCCCATTATTCGAACTGAATTCATTTCCACACTAAATATATTGTTTTAATTTAATATTCTCATTCTGTATTCATATAATATTTCTCCAATTTTACACTAACCGACTCCATCTGTAAAACTACTTGCAATAGTTGCCATTTGGTTAGTCCTTCTTTATACTTGTCTCGTGATTTAGTTAAACTGTCAATAAAATTATGTTAATATTAACCTAAGACATTCAACCCTTTTATAGAGTTGGGGTAGAATTTGAAGGAGATTTGACTCAGTGGAGGCGACTTCGTATTCTTGTTGTTGCTGTTGTATGTGTTGTTGGAATCATGGTTGTTGATGAACATGATGTGGTTGATGGATTGGCAGTATCGGGAGCGCCAGACATATTTTGAAACATATAGTTACGGCCCTTTCCGGTCTGAGTTCAAATCCTACTGAGGCTAGCTTTGCATTTCATCCATACGGTGTCGATAAAATTAACATTATATGATGGTGATGTTGATGGTGGTGTCGTTATTGTCATTAACGTCCTTGATGGTAGAGATAGGGGTGATGGTGTTGGTGTTGGTGGTGGTGGTGGTGTTAGTAGTGGTGGTGTTGGTTGTAATGGTGGTGTTGGTTGTAATGGTGGTGTTGGTTGTAATGGTGGTGTTGGTTGTAATGGTGGTGTTGGTTGTAATGGTGGTGTTGGTTGTAATGGTGGTGTTGGTTGTAATGGTGGTGTTGGTTGTAATGGTGGCGTTGGTTGTAATGGTGGTGTTGGTTGTAATGGTGGTGTTGGTTGTAATGGTGGTGTTGCTGCAATTGTTGTTCTTTAATAGTGGTGGTGATGTTCATGGTGATGATGGTGTCGTTGCTGCAATGACAATTGCTGTCCTTGATGTTGGTGATGTCGGTGGCGGTATCACGGTTATTACTGTCCTCGAAGGTGGTGCTGTTGGTGATGGTGTCATTGCTACTATTACTGTCCTTGATGATAGTGGTGTTGGTGGTGATGGTGGTGGTGTCGTTGCTGTTATTATTGTCCTTGATGGTGGTGCTGTTGCTGATGTGGTGGAAGTGTCACTGTTATTACTGTACTTGATACAGTAGGGATTGGCAGTATCGGTAGAGGGTCAGACGCCATGCTTTCCAGCATAGTTACGTCCCTTTACGATCCGAGTTCAAATCCCGCCGAGGTTGACTTTGCCTTTCATCCTTATGGGGTCGATAAAATAAAGTACCAGTAATGCACTGGGTAATTGCTGGCCTTGTGCCTAAAGTAGAAACAGTTATTACTGTACTTGATGGTGGTGGTGGTGGTGTTGATGGTGGTGGTACTGGTGCTAGTAGTAGTGTTGATACATTGCTGATGTTGCTGTTTTTTGTAGTTATTCTTATATTCTGATATTCTGATATTCTTCTTTCTGTTGTTGATTATCATTGCTGTTGTTGTTTATCATCATTGCTGTTGTTACTTTCTGTTGTATCTAGTTTTATCTATCCTTTATTACATGTCATGTGATTTCGTCAAACTACCAATTATTTTAATTCTCTCATTACATTAAATTACATTAGTATTTAAAATAATGTGATTTCATTATTGTCGTTCTTTTCTTGTGCTGTTGTTGGTTAAATTGACGTTTAACGTATTCAATATTGAGATTAAAAACAAAAGCGTGAAAAACGAAATTAATGTTATATTAAGTTACAGAGTCATACAATGAAATCACGGACAATTATACATGCATAAACGTATAAAGATATAGGTACGCAATAATACATACAGTGGCAATTATATTCCGTGGAACTACACTTTACACGGTTTTAAATAATTGTTTCTACTTTTGGCACAAGGCCAGCAATTATCCCAGTGCATTACTGGCACTTTATTTTATCGACCCCGTAAGGATGAAGGCAAAGTTAACCTCGGCAGGATTTGAACTCAGATCATTAAGGACCGTAACTTTATGCTGTAAAGCATGGCGTCTGACCCTCTACCGATACTGTGTGGTTTTAACATACGCGATCGAAAAGGTTTTAAACTCAAAATGACGCTTGAAAACGTTACCCTAAAAATACATACGAGGGTCAACTGAAATGTTCATAGGCCAACAAATTAATATGCTGACCAAGATACTCTCATGGAATAAGGCGTAGAACAGAACAAAGGAGAGGCACAAAAACAAAGAAAAGAATCTCCATTCACTGAAGAGGTCACAGATTGTGTGATAAAAGAACTTTGACAATATATGAACAACCGTCCGGTTGTGGAACCAACCAACTACCCGGAAATTTATAAATTCTTAAATTTATAAATTTAATTTATAATAAATTGGAGTGAAAGCAACTGGTGCGTGTGTTTCTTATTGGCAACATGACCCTCCCAAAGCATAACAATATATATATATATATACATATATATATATATAACAATGTGGGTGTGGTAAGGTACCAGGTGGACCATTACGCACCAGAGTACTCAATACTTAGGATAGTAGCGTGGGTAATAGGAAAAGAGTCAGGCCCCCGACGGCTCAGCGCCGGCCGTTTCGACATCTCGATGTAGTTGTCGCAACGCCCGGGCTAAGCCCTAGGGGTCCTGACTCTTTTCCTATGTATGTATATATATATATATATATATATATATATATATATATATATATATATATATACATATATATATTCAGACCAAGACTTGTATGAATAATTCCAACTTTATATCCAATCCATACATGCATGCTTGTTCTTTAGATATATGTGAGTATATATGTTTTGTATGCACGTGTATATGAGTACATGTATGTGTATGAGTGTCTCTATATATATATTCGCATATGTCTAGTCTTGTGTGTGTCTGTGTGTCTTTGTGATTATATTAGTTCAATATGTCCATGTTACTACCTATCACTCTATCTATCGATATATTGATCTGTTGACGTATATCTCTTCATCATAGTGTCTATCTCTACGTTTCTATAAATCTATATATTTGCTTTTCTCCCACTATCGATTTATATTTCTTCATGCTATCCGACAATCAATCAGTCAATATTTATATTTGCATTAATACATACTCAAAGATAAGTATTTATGTATTAACCTATTCTCTCTCTCTGTACGCGTGTACTATGTATAATATATACACTCATATATATATATATATATATATATATATATATACATGATCATATTTAACTAAATTAATTCGTAGTTGCACATACGCACACAAACACATGCTTGTGTGTGTGTGTGAGCAACTAAATTAATCGGTAAACATACACGTGCATGTTTACCGATTAATTCAGCTGTTTTGTTAGGTGTGGAACCATATATTCATTAGCTTCTACCTGTCACCTGTTAATTGTATTGAGCGTGCGACTTTCCTCTAACCTCTGCGAACCTTCTTCACACTGCAGACGGTTAAGTACAACTGCTCTAAAATGCAGCACTTAAGAATTACATTCTCAGTGAACGCTGCACTTTTCGTTCAGTGTTCTTGTCTCAGTGTTTCTCTATTATCGATATCATCATCTGCCTCGATCCGTAACGCCTGATTGGCACCGCCGTGATATACAGCTAGCCTCAGGTATTTTAAACTTGGCGTTGCCTATCTCACTCCATGTCAGAATACTGCCAATTTCTTGCAGAAAAAGAACGGGTGACAGCAAGCAAATGAGATATAGTGTATGATTCGATCACATTACTTGACTGGTGCTTTTTTTTATCGATCTCGAAGAGATGAAAGGTATAGTTGACATCAGCCGGATTTAAACTAAAATGAACACACATTGCATTCCATCTGACATTCTAACGCATCTGCCAATTAGCTGCCAAATATGTCGAACACACCGGTCTAAATTATGGCACCTAAAATTAACCCCCTCAGTGATACCTGCTAATATTCTTAATTCCATGAACAAACTTCCAAGGCGTTTTCTCATATAGACACCGTCATTATTATCATCATGGAATCATACCCCGTGTTGGAATCATAGGTGCGCCATGATCATGTACATACGTTCTCTTCTAGAGAGAGAGAGAGAGAGAGAGAAAGAGAGAGAGAGAGAGAGAGAGAGAGAGAGAGAGAGAGAGAGAGAGAGAAGGAGAGAAAGAGAGAGACAGACAGAAGGAGAGAAAGAGAGAGACAGACAGAAGGATAGAAAGAGAGAGACAGACAGGAGAGAAAGCGAGAGAGAGAGACAGAAGGAGAGAAAGCGAGAGAGAGAGACAGAAGGAGAGAAAGCGAGAGAGAGACAGACAGAAGGAGAGAAAGAGAGAGACAGACAGAAAGAGAGAGACAGACAGAAGGAGAGAAAGAGAGAGACAGACAGAAAGAGAGAGACAGACAGAAGGAGAGAAAGCGAGAGAGAGACAGACAGAAGGAGAGAAAGCGAGAGACAGACAGACAGAAGGAGAGAAAGAGAGAGACAGACAGACAGAAGGAGAGAAAGCGAGAGACAGACAGACAGAAGGAGAGAAAGCGAGAGACAGACAGACAGAAGGAGAGAAAGCGAGAGAGAGAGACAGAAGGAGAGAAAGCGAGAGAGAGACAGACAGAAGGAGAGAAAGAGAGAGACAGACAGAAGGAGAGAAAGCGAGAGAGAGACAGACAGAAGGAGAGAAAGCGAGAGACAGACAGACAGACAGAAGGAGAGAAAGAGAGAGACAGACAGACAGAAGGAGAGAAAGCGAGAGACAGACAGACAGAAGGAGAGAAAGAGAGAGACAGACAGACAGAAGGAGAGAAAGAGAGAGACAGACAGACAGAAGGAGAGAAAGCGAGAGAGAGACAGACAGAAGGAGAGAAAGAGAGAGACAGACAGAAGGAGAGAAAGAGAGAGACAGACAGAAGGAGAGAAAGCGAGAGAGAGAGACAGAAGGAGAGAAAGCGAGAGAGAGACAGACAGAAGGAGAGAAAGAGAGAGACAGACAGAAGGAGAGAAAGAGAGAGACAGACAGAAGGAGAGAAAGAGAGAGACAGACAGAAGGAGAGAAAGCGAGAGAGAGACAGACAGAAGGAGAGAAAGAGAGAGACAGACAGAAGGAGAGAAAGCGAGAGACAGACAGACAGAAGGAGAGAAAGAGAGAGACAGACAGACAGAAGGAGAGAAAGAGAGAGACAGACAGACGGAAGGAGAGAAAGAGAGAGACAGACAGACAGAAGGAGAGAAAGAGAGAGACAGACAGACGGAAGGAGAGAAAGAGAGAGCGGTAAGAAGGAAAACGTATCGTAGTATTTCATTTTATCGATCGCAATAGGATAAAATCTACATTGACCTTGGATAGATTTGAACGATCAGAAATGGAATGAATACCGACGTTCTGACCACTCTACCAATTGACTACCTTATAGACCTGGATACGGTTCAACGGATATTAATACATACACCAAGCGTAAAAATATGAACAGTGGCTGAATCAAGATTCAGCTTGCAGTTAACCAATGGAAATTCTATACAGCATGAATGCAATTCGTTCTTTGTCTTTTCTTTATACGCTCGAATTCACACATACACATATGTACGTATTGCAGCAGTTTACATGTGTTTTTCCTGATGCTATTTTGTATATTCAGCACAAAGTTTGAGGGTAAAACATTATCATTAGAAGCAATAGTAAGATATGCATTGAACAATTAATACCTTAGTGTATAGAGCTGCTATTGTTTTAAAACACTACCTGAAGTGTTCATGGTATGTCGAATCACTCAACGTCAGCTGCAATGATAATAGAACTTCAGGAAAATATATAAACCTACGGCACATAATCGATTGTTTTGACACTCTCACCAGCTGTGTGGTAAACAATAAATTCACTACACACCAACTGTATCCTATGGAGGAAATACAAAAACATGAGATTATACATTTCAAAATTCTAAAAGCATACTAATTCATTTAATAAATGTGAAAAACACCTCGCCAAAAATGACATTATCATGCTAAGGAGAGAACGTAAAATTGTTCATCTGATATACTTGCAAAAACAATGAAATCTCCATAAAATCACAGCTTCTTGTTTTAAAAGCAGATTTATATATTAGATAATAATGTATTGAAAGCACACTACATAGAGAAAGATGATGACTGCAGTTTTAATGCTTCTTTTATCATTGATATATTCCTTCGATGTAAACCTGGGACTAACCAAACTTTCCTCTAAACAAGATTCTCTATAACAAAGGATGAAATTTAACAGCATCTCTGTAAAGTTACCTTACATTTTGGGAGTCTGAACGTAATAAATGATTTTAATGCCAATGGTTGAATACAGTAAAAAATGAATACTATACAAATGCCTTGAGCAAAGCCTGATCTATCGACTCCTAAACACCTCCCCAAATCTGTAGAAATCTGCCTAGTTCAACTGCACAAGAAATGGAATTAACAAGTGATACTGGTACGCAGTGTAGACTTTCACCAGAAAGTCACACGCATTACAGTTATTATGAAATACCAAATTCCATACTTAACACTGACACATATTGTAGAAATATAATCCTAACGTCTGTCTCTATGTTTTACATAAACTTGACAGAATCTATTCAAAGTTCTCCAGATGATTACTAGAAAATGCTGCAAAGAAGTGAATGATGTGATATACAGTAAAACTGTTTATGAACTATACTGCGCAGTTGGAAGTCGAAATAAACTAGCCACTACGATTTGTGACAGACTGGTTTCATTACAAAATATCGACTGACTCTGCTGGAATCATTACATTTAGCAAAAGTGCTTATTGTCTTAGCTGCTGCTATTCAAATTCTCACAAAGATTTAGTAAACCATGTTCACGTTTTAAAGTGAAAGTAAAACTATTACTTCTGATGTTGGATACTGGTATAAAACGTTGGCCTTAACCCGAAAACTACTGCCGTGCATCATAAAAGGTCTATGGAAATTCAAATTGCAAATTGACGTGACAAACTTGAGTAGCACAAAGCGAATCTGGCAACACGAATCTGGCAAAAAATATACTTCCAAAAATATTATATATGATTTACACACGCTGTTAAAATCAATTCCTCCAAATTCTCTGCTACAAAAAGTTTGAAAGCGGACAGTATTTCGATAGACAGAAGCATTTTATGAATGGTGCAACGTCGTTTGAAGTAAAAAAAAAATGAATTAGTATAGAAAACTAAACAAAATGGCATGATTACGAAATGTCGTCTGGCTCTGCTGGAAAGGTTACATTTAGCAAAAGTACTTGTTGCCTTAGCTGCTGTTATTCAGAGTCACATACACATCTAATAATACAAGTTTACATTTGAAAGTGAAAGTAAAATACTTACCTCTGATATTATCATTCTCCCAAAATGAATATTTCAATGTGACCGTCGTCTTCTGATTCTATTTCCTTTGACACTAAATATACTATACTACTGTCATATCCTTTATAAATATCCAGTAGTTACAACAAGGAAAAATGTAATCTATACGACTCTCGTACATTCGAAAGGAACTGACAATTTTTAAGGAAGAAGACCCTTCAGGTTAAATGGTTCATGCAATATGTATCGCTGACTGTTTCCGTCAAGTCAATTTTATTCAGAATCTTGGCTCATAATTGTTTCTACTTTTGGCACAAGGCCAGCAATTATCCCAGTGGTACTTTATTTTATCGACCCCGTAAGGTTGAAAGGCAAAGTTAACCTCGGCCGGATTTGAACTCAGACCATAAAGGGCCGTAACTCTTTGCTGAAAAGCATGGCGTCCGACCCTCTACCGATACTGCCAATAATTGAAACTTCCCAAGATGACACGCAATAGATTCGAAACCAAGAACTAATGATTGCGATGCGAAATTCTTAACCATTCATCTTTGCTGCATGCACAAGAGAAATATGTTTCTAAAATATATGCGCATTTTAGAGCTACATTCCACTAAAATAATATATTTTATAAGTAAATGATACAATTACTAAGTATACATATAATGCAGAAAGACAAACAGAATAAAATAACTGATCTAAATGTAACTTTGGATCCCAAAAGACTGACTAATTTCAGAAGATATATTCTCAAAACGAAAAATATGTCAGACGTAGAGAAAGACTTAGAAAGAAATCAAAAACTTAAAAGAAAGAATAAAACATAACGAATACAAACTACATTAAAGAAAGTTAAGGAATACAATGAATGAGATTAAAAGCATTAAAACTATAAACTTCAAAAACATAAGCCGCCACAAAGATAGACATAGCACGTGATAAACCAATGAAATAAGAAAACATAAATGCAATCATGAGAATGTCGAGAGAAACCAAAGAAAAATATAAACAAAATGTAATTTGAGAAGGATTTAAGAATAGAAATTCTGGATTTGACTGTAGAATATATCTGGAGTTATAATCGATAATACATAAGAATTAAAATCGATATTTGTATGAACCAATGATCGACCCTCTTCGAGATTGTCCTTCAATCTAACATTCCATGAGCCATGAATTATTGATGGAATTGATGGGTCATTTAAAATAGGCTGGGACATAGCCTATTTCTTCTGGTACACGATATGACGATATTCAGAAATGAATGTTGTGAAGCAAGATATACTTCGAAGGGCAAAACGAAAAAACAGGTGCCTTATAATCGAAGTATCATTTTCAACAGACGATAATGTGTTTTTCCAAAAAAACTGGCGAAATTATACTGGAAATAGAGATACTAAGAATGTGAGTACTGAGAATAGAAACTAACCCTATAATGATTACTGGCTTCGAAATATGCAGACAAAAAGAGAAGGCAAGCATGACGGCATGACTGACCACAGAAATTCATCAACTACGCCATGTATAAGGTGACATACCTTTGGTTATACAAACAAAACTTGAAAATACTTAAATGAATTCTACAAGAGGAATGGTTCACATGACATTTGTCGATTTGCTTAGTTTTTTTGTCTCATGGAAGTTGCTTTGGTGCAGCTTTCTAAACATAATTTCATTATCATCTACAAAATTTCTGTATTGTATATAGCAATATTTAGAGTTATTTTCCTGCAGCTAAGGGTTACAACCAACAGGTTAACACTAAGTGAACGTGAATAATAAATGTCTTGGTGGGTAGCCAAACAAACGTTTGCATATATATATGGCCTCAGGTCATACGTTGCTTCAGATGATAAACAACTACAAATATTGCTACATACAGTACAGGAATTTAGATGTTTTAATAATGAAATTATGTTCAGAAAAATGCACCAGAGCAACTTCCAGGAGACAAAACTAATCAAATCCACTTTTATCATGTTACAGCCTAAGCAGCGCTAAATGCAGAATATAATGTAATAAGCGCCGATACTGTTGGCGCACAAGATATAAGTTGAAATATTCACAACTGAAAATTTTGAAAAGATTGAAAATAAAACAATAAAACTTTTATTTCAGATAGTATTTTTGTTGTTATATTTTTGTGTGAAAGGACGTAGCTTAATAATTACAGTGTTGGACTCATGATCATAATATTGGGAGTTCTATTCCCGGCCCGATCTGGCCCTGCCCAAACGGCCGATTATGTCATATATTATATATACATATTTATTCTCTTCCCGCCCTCTCAATATACATAACTTACTCTCTTCTTTCTCTCTCACTATATGTATCTTACTCGCTTCGCCTCTTAATAAATATAACTTACTCTCTTCCTCCTCTCCTAATATATATAATTAATTCTCTCCCTCTATATAAATCTAACTTACTCTCTCCCCTTCTTCCAATATACATAACCCATTCTCTTCCCCCTCTCTCAATATATCTACCTTACTCTATCCCACTCTCAAAATAGGTAATTAATTCTTTCCCCCTCTCTCTATATACCTAGCTTCTTTCTCAATATCTCTTACGATCGCAAACCCAACACACTAACTTCTAAGGCATGCCCCATATTTTCAATATCTAAGGTTTAAAGTGTGTCTCAATGCTGGTGCTTATCCCGGTTTCCATGGCATGAAGAGACTCGGAGTACAAGATTCCTCCAGTCCATCACAAAGTTACCCCCCCCCCCCAGTTATTGCTTGCAAGAACACAACATGCAACCCAGCCCAGGAATCGAACCCACGACATTATGGACTAAAATATATAAATTCGCTGTATGTGCGCTTTCTTTTGGTGCTTTATTTGCCTAGATCCTATGATCGATTCTCAACTTAGTCGTTCGATCTGCATTTAATAGTCAACACATCACCCGTAAATCATAGCTAACCGTTTTCTTCAAAAATTAAAATTAGTTACTGGTTTTTGAAAGTCATTGACCATAGCTCAGCTCTGCTAAGGTTGAACACGGCCAAATAACAATGTCATCTATAGCAAACAACAATATATCAATATCAGATATTGATGCAATTGAACTAGACTTTGGTGAAAGTTCTTACTCGATTAAATTGACTCGGTTATGTTTCTAAAAAATAATCTGTTTAATCCTAGAGTATTAGAATTAAAATATATATCGAAAAAATAAAAAGAAAGCAACTGTGATATTTTGAAGGCACCGCTTTGTCTGTTGAAACGTGATACTAATACAATTATTAATGAAGTCAATAAAATTAATGACATCGAGCCAAGGAACTGTGTAGTCACTCATCTACTAAACATTCAAACCAAATATCTCTACAATCTTTACAAAGAAAGGGAGAATGTGTTCCTAGCTATACTATGTCTGAAAACAATGTCATGTTGTAGAAACACTTTATTCATGTTTGCTAAATAAACTACAAAGCTACTTATAAAACTGAGTATTTCTGGTATAAAAAATACAAACTAATATTTGGAAGACGAGCTTTTGTTAGACTGAGTCATTGTGGATGAATCCTTAGACGATGAAGCATGCAGATGCTCGACGACCTGAATATCCGACTCTGAATTAACTTGAAATGGTTGTTTTCCGCAAACACGTGTATCCTCAAAAAATTATCCAGCAGAAACAGTGTAGTTCAATATGTGACCATGTTGAACCTTTGAATTACAGGTACAAATCATCCGATAGGCTTCTATACAGTTTCCACTGACCAAATTCCACTCACAAAGTTTGGGTTAAATCGGCGATATGTTAAAGATATTTTCTCAAATCCCCATGCATTGGACTCAAGCTATGTTGGATCAAACAGTCGTATAATAGACAGTAAATTATTATATACTTTACCCATCACGTTCTGAGTTCAAATCCCGCCGGGGTTAGCTTTGCCTTTCATCCTTACGGAGTCGATAAAATAAAGTACCAGGCACGCACTGGGGTCGATTCAATTGACTTTCCCCTCTCCCAAACTTGCTGGCCTTGTGTCTAAATCAGAAATCATTATCTGCTTTCTTATTTCATAGCTACATCAAATGTTACATTCTACTCGCTGCGTCCTTACTTGAATTCAGTAATTAGTAACTATTTGAAGTATATAAACACCATATCGTTATATTTCTTGTAGCCATTTCCACAGCCTTGAGCTTCACATTATTTTAGTAGTTCGGTGTACTAAATAACTTCAATCCCTTGCTGTTTTCTACAAATCTACGTCTGACTGAAATGTACATACTTCCTATATAACACACGCTTTTAAGATAAATTAATTTCTCATGTCAAACCAAATAATTAATTACATTTAAATTTAAAACTTCTAATCAGGCAACTGATTATCCTTACTTTAATGAGACGAGCTACTCCAATTGACAAGTGATGATATCTAATCCCCCCCCCCCCCCCCTCCATCATCTTAATTTTCTCATTCTTATGTCTTTTTCTTCTTTCTCGTTCTGTCTCATTTTATCCTTCAAAATATTTCCACCCTAATTTTCATTTCAAAATAAATAAAACGAAAGTAATTGATCCGTTATCAGTTACAAATTTGAGTATTCCAAGTAATCGATCTTCAGAAATACACTGTCACTGAATTATACATGATTTAGTATTGAACGTATATAACCATAGAGTAATGACCGGATAGACACAAAATCACATTATGTGTGGTAAAGTTCATTCGATATTTTCTTTGGATTTATAGCCCATCTCACAGGCTTCTACGTAGTTTCCTCAATGTTTGTATTGACCAATAGCTTAAGTTACTATGTTATGGTATTGAATCTGGGACCTAATGATTGTGAAACGAACTTTACCGCCATTCAGTTAAGCCTGTGCGTAGTAAAACTATTCCCCCGATATGTATATGAAGCATTATACATGGACACAGAATGCCTGATAGAATCGTAAACATGCTGTCCTTTCACTTGGCCAGCGTTTCTTGGGCTTATTTAAACCTGGAGAAACCTATTCATCTACAAGACAATTTCCTCCATAGTACGAAAAGGAACACAAGAAGAACGTACCCAACTACGAGACGTCTAAATTATTTATCGACCTCAAAGGAATGGAAGGCAAACCTGACCTAGCCAGGATTTAAATTAAGAGTATTAAGAACTGGAACAAATACCGTGAACTATTTTATCTGACGCCCGAACGACTCTGCCAGTTTGCTGCCTATGTAACATTCTTCTATAACATTTACTGACCTCCTGAAATTATTTAAATGCTTCTCTCTTCCAATATTCTTTTCCTCTGCAATAAAAAAACAATGCCTCACAAAACTCTACATTTAAAATTAGAATTTAGATTTTAAATATTGTTACTAACTATAAACATTAGACGTATGTTTTACTGAAACGAATGTCATATTGCTTCCACAATAAAAAATATAAAACTGAAATATTTTCTTATTTACCTTTAAATATTAAATATGATGATAAAATGAGCGCACTCAACGTATTTCCACGAACCTCATATTAAATGTCCAAATATGGCTACTCATCTTGTATGTCAGTAAATGTAACTCCAGCTTCAATCATCAGCGACTCATGATATTGATAAATAAGCAGCAACACCCAAATTGCTGCATGCTCAGCGAATGTGGCCATTCGAGTATTATGCTATTGTTTAGAAATAAATACACATCCGGTTACAAGCGGTTTGTCTGGAATTTCGTGATGAAAAATATGTGTTTGCATTTGTAAATTGTTTGATGGGTTTTGAAGAGACTTGGAATGAATAAAGCTTTTGAAGTAAACTACTTTCGACATTACTTTGCTAAAATTCATTTGTTTGTTTATTTATTTTGTTAATTATATTTATAATTTTATACTATAGCATGTTCTATTAAGAGAGTTAATGTG
This sequence comes from Eledone cirrhosa, assembly GCA_964016885.1. Lineage (NCBI taxonomy): Eukaryota > Metazoa > Mollusca > Cephalopoda > Octopoda > Eledonidae > Eledone > Eledone cirrhosa. The sequence continues at coordinate 10,665,046 of OZ024755.1, forward strand.
GGATTATATTGTAGCAAGTGTTTAAATAATTTAATTGTATGAGTTTTGTTCAGTCTTTGTTTCATTTGCGTATCGTTGTTTTCTATGGCCAACACACTTAGCTCCCATGAAATTTAGTGATATTCCTACAGGATGAACAAAAATATAATTTACAGCTTTTGCCAATGCAAGTTTAGTTGACATCATATGAGTTTGCATGAAATTACTTGGGTGTTGTTATGATAGAGATTCTAGGCATATCTACAAGAGCTCAATTGGGACGAAACAACAAATAATATTCCCGTCATATATATAAACTTTAATCTGTTATTTTAATATATATATATATATATTAAAATAACAGATTTAAGTTTAAGCAAAGAATCGCTAGTTGACCGTGTCTCTCGCCTTATTGTTCCGGACGTTAAATGAGTAAAGTATTAAAATTCGAATATGTAAAACAGTACCATATTGAACACAAGAATTATAACCAATGAATGTTAGATTTATTGAAATTCTACCATGTGATGTAATGGTTAGTGGTGGGCTTACGAAGTTCGATTCTCGAGATGGGTGGTGCGTTGTATGCTTGAGAAACATTTTTTCATATTGCATTTGAAAGGGTTTTGAAGAGACTTGTCACATAACGTCAAATTGAATCTACTTGAGAAATACGTTATGGTGCACGTGTCTATGGAATGCTCGGCAATTTACACGTTAATATCACCAGTAGGCAGTTCCGTTGATTTGTTCAACTAGAGCACTCATCGTCGGAAACGACGGAAATCCAATAATATAGCCACAATATGGATAACTTAAGAGTTAAATAGAACTTGTGAAGACTTGTATACTATATATATATATATATATATATATATATATGAGTGTGTGTGTGCGTGCGTGCGTGTAGCTTGATGGCCCTTGCCAAAGATTCCGTGTACAATCTAAATAATTTGAGATTGTGTAACAATTGTTTCTACTTTAGGCACAAGGCCAGCAATTACCCAGTGCATTACTGGTACTTTATTTTATCGACCCCGTAAGGATGAAAGGCAAAGTCAACCTCGGCAGGATTTGAACTCAGATCGTATTGATTGCCTTTGATGTTTAAGTTCTCACACATTATGTCATGCCTGTCCGACGGGGAGATTTCCCACTCCCTTTCGTGTAGGTCGGAGATGTCTTCTCTTGTGAAAAATCTCATCATTTTGACTAATTTCTCCCAATATCAGGGCAGATTTTGTCATGCTACACCCCGTGGCAATTCATGGATTTAGAGAGAATTGCAAATGCATTACCCAAGGGTGTAGCGTAGGAGATAAACTGAAAGAGCCAGTAACATCTTGGTGCTCGTCCTTGTGGAGGTTATGTTGATAACATCCATTCTTGTGTTAGCAGATTTGTTAGAGCATCAATCAGAACATTAGATGCAGTTTATGTTCAAGTACTGAGGTATATACCATCGAGATTATCCTCCCTTCGAATTTCTAACTTTATGAATAAGAAACCGCTGCTTTAGCAACAGGAACATCTTGTTTACAAAAGTATCATTGGATTCGTCTCTATATTTTTTCAAAAAGCAATTTTATGTAATTCTATAGCAGTAAAATATGTGTAGCAGTAAAATATGATCGTGAAATATGTTGTTTAATATTGCCGGAGTACTTTATAGTAACGATGGATTTATAATTAACATTATTAATCATTTGTCTCATTATCTTTCATGTATAGGATATAAGTGTGTGCGATGGGAGAGAGGTAGGGTGTTAGTTTTCGTGAATACTGCAGTACTATGCTGTAGTTCATCAAATATAGAAAACTAGTGTAGCGATGATATAACTTACGGCATTTCTTGTCCTTGTATGTATTTACACATATATACACACACACATACACTATTATTTACATTCACACACACACAAATATTTACATTCACACACGCACACATATACATATATGTCACAAACATAGATATATGTCCACAAACAGATATATGTCCACACTCATATGTACATTTATATTTACATACAAACAAACACACCCATATATATATATATATATATATATATATATATATATACAGAGAAATGTATACACACACGTGCAGACATATTTTGATATTTTGATAATGTCTGTGACCAAACTGACGGCAGAAATATTTTCTTAGTTTCTAGTAAAGACGGATTCGGTGAAGGCTTCTTCTAAAGATGAAGTCTGGAACTGTCAGGTTTCTTTATTCAAGCAACAAAGTTAATTTTGCTGATGGCATAAAGAATTGTGTTGAATGTTAAACACCGTCTATTGAGACTGATTTACACAGATGGAGCTTGTGATTATTTAGTAAAGTTGTGAGTGTGGGTGAGTTGGTGAAATGACACAATTCATAGGACGTCAGATTAAATGTCTTAGTTCCAGTTCGTTGCTCTCTATGTTCATCCATTGCCTCGCATTCTTTCAACGTTGATAAATAAAATATCAGTCCTATATACGGATCGATTCTTCCTCTATCATTCTTTATTACTTCCCCTCGCTCTTTCTCATGTTTT
>OZ024755.1:10672570-10700070 GCA_964016885.1 Eledone cirrhosa
GAACCAGAATCGGTGTTGACCGGGTTGGTATTAAAAGGGTTAAACGGAGCAGACAGGCAGCATATAAGCACGTTCTTTCAAATTAGAGAAATACTTGGTTAAAAACAAAAATTCTAAATGATCATAAAATTAGAATAGTTTGTTGTTTTGTTCGTGACAAGGCTAAGAGCAAAATCGTATTAAAAACGAATTGCAAAATAGTTCAAAGTTGATTTGAAAAGCTTTTTAAAAGTAAATAATCATTTGAAGTAGATCGGGTATAATGGTACAAATTAGAGCCAGTATTATTGAGAAAAAGCTAGCTGAAAGGTTGATTAGAATTCCACTAAATATTTGCCAGCGGCATTAGTAAATAAACACAGTGAATAAATATTAATTCTATTGATTCTTTCATTTTCTTATAATTTTTCCGACTGAAATCACTAACAACAAAACATGAACAAAATATAATAATTGACAGAAATCGTTGGAATATACGTACATAAGGTTTGTGTGTATGTGTTTGTGCCATCGAAACAGTTTAAGTTGAACAGTATTCTAACCTATGAGATATATATATACATATATATATATATATTTGTACTGCCTCTCTGTTTTTGTTCTCCTTCCAGTTTTCACTATATATATATATATATATATATATATATATATATATATTATTAGAAATGTAAGCTATCGCCGTATTTTGACTAAAGAAATTAAAGAAATTATTTAGCCTGATAGTGGAGTTAAGAACCCCCGGAGAAATGGAAGAAGATGAGTATTGACGTCAATACTCATCTTCTTCCATTTCTCCGAGGGTTCTTAACTCCACTATCAGACTAAATAATTTCTTTAATTTCTTTAGTCAAACTACGGCGATAGCTTACATTTCTAATAATTTGAAATCAACTCGCTGTTTCGAAAATATTCTTACTTGAGATATATATATATATATATATATATATATATATATGATATTAAATAAATGGAAACTATATTTATAAAACCATATTTATTTCGTTATATATATTTCAGGGATATCATATTAACAATATGTTATGCCTTCTTCAGACAAAATACAATATAAACAGTCTTATAAATAAATAGATACGACATACCTTTCAATCACCTTGCATTTGGGAGGTTGATTTGGCAGTAAAAAAAAAAAATATATATATATATATATATTTATGTATGTGTGTGTGTATATATGTATATATATATATATATTATCATTATTATTATTGTGAAGGTACATGGCTTAGTTGGGCTTGCAACCATGAAGTTGTGAGTTCGATTCTCGGTCCTAGTGCGTTGTGTCCTTGAGCAAGACACTTTATTTCACATTGCTCCAGGTCATGAATTTTATTTAACGCAGAGAAAGCTATGTTATGTAATATATTTATCGTTGTATGAAACACACTCACGAATATGTACAATATATGTCTATGTGAGTATATTTCTGTGTGTGTGTGTGTGTGTGTGTGTGCATGAGTGCGTGTATGAACGTGTATGTGTGTATTTCTCATTGCAGATGCCTGGCGTAGTCTTCTTGCAGCTTAAGTGTCATAACTTTATACATTTTATGAAATAACTGGCAATTGATATATTATCACACATATATTGGCGTATATATTTATAAAGAAATTGTAGATTTATGTGAGCAAATAAGATACTAAGCGACATACAGACAGGCCAACACACCAAGAGAGAAATGTTATTGTTATATATATATATATATATATTATGTATATATATATATATACATATACACACACATATGTAGAATATATATATATATATATTCTATGTAAATATATATATATATATATATAGGAAAAAGTATGACCACGACGGCAGAGCTCAAGCCGTTTCGACGGTTATTTCTGTCCAGAAATAGCCGTCGAAACGGCTTGAGCTCTGCCGCCGGGGTCATACTTTTTCCTATTTCCCACTCTGCTACCCTAAGTATTGAGTACTCTGGTGCGTTATGGTCCATCTGGTTCCTTACCACAATTCCTTCGTTATATATATATATATATATATATATACACATATATGTAGAATAAATATATATATATACACACACATATATGTAGAATATATATATATATATACACACACACATGTAGAATATATATATATATATATATATATATATATACACACACACATGTAGAACATATATATATATATATATATATACACACACACACACATGTAGAACATATATATATATATATATATACACACACACATGTAGAATATATATATATATATATATATATATATATATATACACACACACATGTAGAATATATATATATATACACACACACATGTAGAATATATATATATATATATATATATATATACACACACACATGTAGAATATATATATATATATATATATATATATACACACACACATATGTAGAATATATACATATATATATATATATATATATATATATATATATATATATATGTGTGTGTGTGTGTGTAGAATGTATATATAATCCAGCTGCTTCTGGATAGGAAATGCATTGTCATACCTTGAATCGACAACCGTGTGTATAGATGTAAAGTCACTTTATCATTATATCAGTATATACACACACGTGTATATATATATATATGCGTGTGTGTGTGAATGTAAATATATACATAGGGTGTCACTCCAAATGTATACACACTTTTATTTAAATGCTGTATGCAAGTGTGTATACATTTTGTGCGACACCCTGTATAAATACATTCTAGATACCAGATGAGAGAGAGAAAAAGATAGATAGGACGATACAATCACCTTTATCTTCATTTCGCATAGACTGCCACTTAGCACGATTAATTTTTTCCATGTGTATGCGTGTACACACACACATTTATTTATCTATCTATATATATATATATATATGTAACTTCAGATATTCATTTCTTATCTTCCTGATGTCTTGCGGTGGAAAGATACATATATCATATTTATGAGGAAAAAGAATTTCCACGGTGAAAAGAGATACGGCGAGGGGAGATAATTAATAATAAAAGTACAAGATACAAACTATACAAAGAAATTCATATATATGCTTATTTGCGTATATATATCAAATAAATGAAATATATATATATATAATACATACTAAATAAATGAAATATATATGTGTGTGTGTATCCCGGGTTCAATCGGGGATAACCACAGTAAGTAAGGTACTCAATACATAGCAGAGTATAAATATTTAACACAGGAATTAGACTCTTTCATTCGAAGGAAGGGGGGGGGGGGGGGGGCAATAAATATATTGCCAAGAACCAATCAGAATGTATTTTTCTTGAAACAGGATTTATATGACGACCAATAATTTGCTACGTTCCGGTTTTGGCAAAAATGTGTAGTGTGTTGGAGCTTAATCCCTACGTTTGCTCTATATGATCAACAGCTTAAACAGAACCAACTGATTCTTCCCTGCTACTATTAATGGTGTCACAGCTAAGTTCAACAGAGAACGCCAGAAAACTACAGACAAAAATGTGAACTTTTCTCCATATGTATGTAAAAAAATGTTTTTCCCATATTTTATTGATATGCAATTTAATTGCATTATACACTTCCGTCGCATGAAGAAGCCAATAAGCTGAAACCGTTACAAATCATGCTGAAATTCTTATTTTGTAATGTATTGCTGTTATTCTGAGAGAAAATCCCTTCTGCATTTTCTACTGTTTTTTTTTACTATTATATCAACTCGTGTGTTACTTCTCTACACTTTATATATATATATATATAATATATATATATTATTTAATTTTGTCTGACGAACGAGCTGGACGTTTATGTAAGAATCGTCTAGTTTCTCGAAACCTTCGGTAATGGTATAATTATATTGTGTTGTTTATTATATAATTAAACAGCTATGCACAATACATAGAGCAATCTTCTTTCCTTTACCTTTTCTACGGAAATACTTAACAAGGATCCTCTTCATTGTTTCAGTTTATAAGCGCGGTGGGTTGACGAAGCGCCGAACAGCATAGTTTGCCGTATTTGTTTACGGCCCTTTCCGATCTAACTTCAAATCCAACTAAGCTTAACTTTACCTTTCACTATTACGGGGTTGATAAAGTACCAGTAACGCATTGGTGTCGATGTGATCTACTTTCCAACTCTCTTCAACCGTTGGCTTTACGTCATAACAGAAACAATTATTTCAGTCTAAAGTCCTAAACGCTTTTATATTAAATCTGTATATTTATATACACTTTCAAGTGGCATCGGTTAATCAGGTACTGTACATACACAGATATGTGTTTATCATAAATAGACTATTCAGAGAATTCAAGAGAAAGCAGGATACACATTTCTGACGTGTAAATGCTTATCTTTATATATTTATATATAGAACAGATTTCAGATTTGCATTGCAGAGCAGATATATCTTTTCAACAAGCTAAACATATTACGTCATTGCATATAATTTACGTCTGGGCTATCACGGTCTCGGCAATTTTGTCTTATCGTTTGGTAATGAGAGATTTTAGGTAACCTGTTTTGCAATTATAGCATTGTTTTCTGTATTATAGCAACGGAAATATCGTGTGATAACTATATACTTTTTTTCCTTTTGGTTCAATACAGTTCTTTCTTGGTCAGTTAATGTTACATTGCATTAATGTTAGATGATTGTGTTATCGATGTTGTTTCTCTATTGCTAAGATTTCTTCAAGCTGAATCATTTGAGTGGTGAAAATTCTAACATTTTGCCCATGTATGATCACAGAATCTTAAGATACTGTTCACATTTTATACCTGCATGAAGACATTTGAGGATGATTTGAGTGTGTTCGGTATATCAAATCAGCGTAGAGTCGTCGTTGATTACTTGCGCTCCGTCGATGACTTCCAGCTATACTTTTCTGCAAATATTTTAAGTAATGGTATTTTCACCCATTATATAACAATGAATGCGACAATGAATGAAAGTGAGGTCTATTTAAAACAAAAAGCAAAAACAATACTGGTGACCACAAACTCGAACTAAGTGAATGATACGAATGTTGTGTAAGAAAGGATCACTGCAATTTATGAATCATGTTAAGTATAAAATTTACTAAACTGTGCTAAGCCATGGCTTATAGTGTGGGTGTATAGTCGTATGAATGCATAACTTGTATAGTGTGTGTGTGTGTGTGTGTGTGTGTGTGTGTTAAACATTTCTACAAGGTAACCATCAAATAAATCTAGCTACTCTCCAAAAATGAAATAGACCCTCTCTTTAGTAGCATGGCTTTTTCAACCATAGTACAACCAAAAGAAGGGTTCTTGAACATTCTTTCACAATATTTTGTTGGAATGCTGTTAGAATATAAACGTTTTAAAACAAGGTGTCATGTCAAGAGTTGAAACGTTCTCTCTCTCGTTCTCTCTCTCACGTTCTCTCTCTCTCTCTTATATATATATATATGGGGGGGTCTATTCTGATGGGAATTGACTTATATCTGAAAGATTAGTGAAGCTAAGTCAAAAATCTTAGTAAGAATTTTACTTTGTATAATACACATATGTACACATTTCAGGAGAAACCACACAGTCTTTGTTCTTTTCGCGTTTGGTATGTTTGTGTAGATAGAAAGTATTATTCAAATGTATGTTTAAAAGCATCATAAGTCTAAAAATGTTTCATTCAAAACTGTTTTTATTTCGTCAAACCCACATTGCTACACAGCACTTTGTTTTCTTTCTTGCAATAAATTAATCCAAATCACAATATATCATGAATTATGAGGTAAACGTGCATAATATTGTTCTGTTAGTCTTACTTCTCCCATCTCTAAATTTCACCCGTCTATTTAGAATTTACATTGTACTGGCTTTCACAAAATAATCATAATTATATATCACATAATGCTTTATATAAATATACTATATTGTTCATAATGTTTGTTTTTTCAAGCCATGACAACTGTTTTCTTTTGCCTTTCGCACAGTGTGTGTGTGTACACGTGTCTATAAAATAGTTCTGTTAAAATAGAAAAAGGAGACTGTATATAATCTGACTTCGTTGTATTGTTGAACTTAATAGTTAATATTCATAAGTGAGCTCAAATATGTTAATGCGTTGGGGAAATGTTATGCATTTCCAATGAGTCTTTTATAAGAATATCAATATCGTGTAGTTATGTGCTCTGTAAATAGTTTTAAGCATTGCATGAGATGCACAATTGTAGGTTTCTAGTATCTAGATAATTCTTTTTACATTCAGCTTTACCAATTGTTATTCATAAACTCTATCATTGCTTTCGTAGTTATTGGTCGAAGTAAATGGAATTATTTCGGATGATGCGTATGAACAAATATGTTCCATCTATGACCATTACCCATTACGTTTCAAATACTGTACATCGAGAACATCATGATTCAATGTGTATTTTGTTGGTTTTGTTTAAGTGCGTTTAGACATAGATATGGCTGCTATTTTCAGCACGTCAATCGTCCATTTAGAGGCTCTTGTTCATGCAATACTCAAGGGTATAGTTTTGAAGTATAGGATCTACTGAGTATTTTGTATTAATAAACGGAATGAGACATCTTATAGTCATGGTTGGCCCTATCCCATGCACCGGCGACTAACTAAATGCAGGTTTGCTTAAGAAACTTATAAGCAGTGGAAGACTAGCTATCGCCCTTGCATGTCGCTCTACACTCTACTAATGTTATCCAATGGAAATGTAAAATCCGATTAAACTTAACACCGTAATTGTTTCTAGATGATTGTATTGGGACAACGTGATAGAAAGTTATGCTCCAGAACACAACGCGCCACCCGTTCAGATATCGAACCCACCACTTTTTAATCGTGAGCCCAGTATACTAAACATCAAGCCATGCAATGTTTTCGTATTCATATATCTATAGATGAGTCATTGATTTTAACTGATCGCCACGATAACCTTACTAAGATATATCTTCACATTATATACACATTCAGTGTTATTGGTAGTTACGATTTACGCTTCTTTGTGTCTACTTCTTGCTGTTATGTATCAGCTTCGTTCAAGACTTTTCACATCACCAAATCAGTGTTAGAAGAAATAAGATGACACAACTCATTAAGAAATTGTATATCAATTGCATATTCATCATGCCTAGATCTAGTGTACATCTCTCTCACTCTCCTCCTCTTATTTTATTTATTTCTCTCTCTCTCCTTCAGCCTATATATATATTATACACACGCGCGCGCGCACACGCACTTTAAATGACAGGTCAATATAAAATTAGTGTGTGTTCATTTGCTTGAAACTTTTACTAGATCTAATTAGTCCTAAATATGAACAAAGACGACAGTCAATTGATTTGGTTAAATACCGAACTAAACGTAAAATGACGAGGTTACTGACCTATTATCAACGCTGCATTTTCCCCGTGGCGAAGACTTTTAATACTCCACAGCATTGAGATGGGTTATTAACATGGTTGCTTTAATTCATTACAGTAGGCTAAAATATCGGCATGAGATTAAATAATTGATTCTACTTTAGGCACAAGGCCAGCAATTACCCAGTGCGTTACTGGTACTCTATTTTATCGACCCCCGTAAGGATGAAAGGCAAAGTCAACCTCGGCGGGATTTGAACTCAGATCGTAAAGGGACGTAACTATGCTGGAAAGTATGGCGTCCGACACTACCGATACTGCCAATCCACCGCCCTGAGATTAAATAATGAGATTAAATAATGTTTGCGTATCGATTTAAAGTATTATTCCTTCCATATGAAAAGTTAAACTACATAAGTAGTGAATTAGGGTGGGGATAGTTGGGTTGTATACGGAGGACGTACATCATATGAGTCAACGGAAACTGTGCAGAAGGACTTCATGTATTTATATGTATATGTGTGTTTGTCAGTGTAGGCTTAGTGTTTGTTTGTGTCCAGTAATTGTTTGATTTATCAATCGATGAAAAAGCGCCTGAATTGGAGAAAAAACAAGTTGGAGGTCTATGTGGTTGACTAAATCTCTTCAGGGTGGGGGTCACAGAATGACCGCAGTCTGATAACTGAAACCAGTAAAAGAATAAAAGGATAAATAATTCAGTTAATTTATTTGAACCTTCATACTTGAAAACATCAATCATTGAATCGCTTCTTTGATATCATTAGCCTACTTCTAGCGAACGTGGTCTCACCTATTTTCATTGTTGACAGATCTACAGGAAAACTGAAACTAGTAGAATGTGTAGCCAATGAATTACATTCGAAATACACACAGTGGACTTTAGTTCCTTACCTATGAGATTTCATGCGAATACCTTATTCACATGAGACGGGCCAAGTCGACATAATGTGTTTATTCAATATAACTTATCTTGGTATAATGTAATCGACATAGTTGTACATATTTTTTTGTATTTATCAAACACGTAACTTCTTTTCTCCAATGAACAAGAACGACATAAATTCTTATTATTGTATGTGGATATAGCTAAACTGGTAAGTTTCGTTTCTGCAATCGATACGTTAATTTGTAATCAATCCAAGGATTATATTTGAAATCACCTACATATCAAATCGATATCTACAGTTTTTTGCCGTTGGTCAATCGAATCGTACAGAAAAAAGCCACCTTGGATCATGACTGGCCATGAGTTTTATTTTCCGTGGTACAAGCTTGAGCAAGAATGTTTTGTGAAGACTATCAGTCACCCATACATGCCAATAACCACTATCCACGTCCCCCATGTCTCCAAGACCAACGCCACCACAACCAATTTCTTTTTCTAGCTGAAGAGACTGGTAAAACGAAAAATAAAATTTCTAGATCAAAAACACAATGTCCGACACCACCCCACCTCATCCGCCCGCCAAGAAATCGAAGTTGTGGTCTTTCTAATAAACCCTAACCACTGAACCACACTTTTCACATAGATCAGACCACTTAGAACTCACAAAGACGTGGCATATATCCACGCTCCTATCGTTGACATGGGAAAGATTATTTTATAGATTCGTTTATATTTACTGGATTTATAGAAAGAGTAAATCTTTTATTTTGATATGATTTACGGCGATGTAGATAATGTATTGATATATCTTGAGAACCATAATATATCTGATAGTTTTACTACTGGCAATATATACTCTACAATAATCCTCTGGCGGATGCGTCTAAATTATCCTTCAAACTATATTTTATCTGTAAATAGGTGTGTGGCTTAGTGGTTAGTGTTGTACTCAGGATCGTTCTGAGTTCAAATCCCACCGTGGTTAACTTTGCATTTCATACATACTGGGTCGATAAATAAAGTACCAGTAACGTACTGGAGTGAATTCAATCGTCTTTCCCCTCCCCTGAAATTGTTGGCCTTGTGCCTAAATCAGCACCCATTATACGGGGGGATTGGCTGTATCGACATATATCTGCTGATTAGCAAAATCATTGGAGCGTCAGACAAAGCACGCTTTAGTATATATCACAGCTAAAGCTCTTTACTTCCTGCGTTGAAATCCAACCGAAGCAAGTAATCGATTTGAGTTGATCGACTAACCCCTCTTTCCAAAGAGCTGACTTTGTTGTCTGAATTAAAAACACTTTATAACTCCGGGGAAACGCCTTCTCCATTCTGTCCGCCGGAGCTGTGGGGAGGCTAGCACATGAGACTCCATTTGCTCACCATACAGAGAGATGGGGAGGGCGAAAAAGATGGAGTCGATTACAGTGGGAGTTCGGCTCTTCCATGTTACTTGTGGTTGTGCTCATTATCTATAGAGTTCCTTCTATTATTCAGCTGCTTTAATATGACTGAATTTTCGATTTAACTCCTGGTTCTCACAACTATACGCACACACAACTTATAAATGGGGATTACCATTAATATACACAGGTACACACAGATACCCACGCGCATTCACATACCCGCATACCAACAGACGCATACAATCACACAGGAAACTAGAATCACACAGACAGACACAGAGAGAGAGACTCTCTCCAAAACAAAATGATACACCCATAGGTACACATACACAATTACAAATACACCCACTTCTTAATAGCCACATACAGAGATATATCCTGTCATTTGGGTGGTAAGAGATTCAAAAGCAATATTGTCACAGTTCATTATTATAAGGGGGTCGGACGCCATGCTTTGACGCATTGAGTTACGGCCCTTGCCATTCTGAGTTCAAATCCCGCCGAGGTTAACTTTGCCTTTCATCCTTACGGGGTCGATAAAATAAGTACCAGTAATGTACTGATTATTGCTGGCCTTGTGCCAAAAGTAGAAACAATTATTATAATCTCAATTATACTACACACAGTAGCGAGATTAGTGAGTTGGTTTATGCCTGTTATTTGGCGATGTTTTCTGTTTTCGTTGTTATCGCCGTGGTTGTCAATGGTTGTTGGTTTTGTAGTTGTTGCTGTAGTTGTTGTCTTCGTTGTGGTATTTATTCTGCTTCATCTTTATTCCATATAAATTATTTCTTTTGTTAGTGAAGCTTTAAGAGTTATGAAGTAAATTATAGAATCGCAACACGGTAGGCAATGAATGACAGGGCGTAGAAGAAAGCAAGTAATGAAGCTCCGTCTAAAAACACACAATCATAATGTTTCATAATTCTTTCTTCTCATGAGGATTTTCTTTATATCATTAATTCTTCTCCACTTTATAATTCTAAATCATTTTTTATCTTTTTATCTTGAATCGACCGTAGTCTCTAATTGGATTTGTTACTACTACCACTACCAGCACCACTATTACTACTACCAGCACCACCACTTCTACAACTACTACTACTACCGCCACTACTACTACCACTACTATTATATTTAGTGGTAAGTTTTCTTTTAGCACAGCTAACTATAACAGCACTGTGTATCTGCATGTTCTGTTATTTGGCAATCGTCATTTGGATATCTACGTGTGACATTACGAAAACCTTAGGTATGCTTATGGGAAGAAACGAAAATTGAAATTTACAGCGCACCTATATGAAAGCAACGTGGAAGTATGAAACATTTTACTCAAGAAACCAACCCGCCGCCTGGGTTAATCATCAAACCAATGACCTCGTGATCGTGTAGCCAATTCTCTATCCACTAGTCAATACACCTTCACCGAATGAGAAGAAAATTGTATGTTGGATAGAAAATAGACAGAGAAATAATTTGTGAAAATGATGTTTCGTAATAAATTGAAAAGAGAAAATAAGTTTCTTTTTCATACACCAGCAGATTCGCTGACATTTTCCGACTGAATCACTTAACGGAAATTTTCTTCGAACTAAGAAATTTCCATTAATTAAACTTGTATGTAGCATTCAGTACACCTCTTTGTAACTTGTTTACTCGAATCCACGTCATTGACATCTTTGAAGTATTTTACTTAGCTCCACTTATTTTGTAATTATGCAAATTATGCTGGCAAAATATTATTAGTACATATTATCTTTTTGCAGATAAGATGTAAGGTAATCTTTGTATTTTGACGTCACTTTCTGAGTGGGTCTTTTATTCGAGTGGGTCTTTTATTATATAAGCTGTTCACGTGAGTCTAATACATGCAATATTTCATTCTTACAACATTCACAAGATATAAAACTTCTCAGGAGTTCTCTATGATAAATGCAAAATTTGTCGAAGCTGTATTCACTGAAAACATTGAAACTGTGGAACATATAAATATGTCAATATTCAATAATAGACCCCCAATTTTAAGGTTGCAGGTTCTATTATAGAGCAACCTAGCGTGGTGTATTCTTGAGCAAGATCCTTCATTTTTGCTTGCTTTTTCAAGTTACTATTAGGGCACCTATCATTTAAACACTCGAGAAACATTCTGTGAGATGCTGCGTCAGTGAAACTTTCACAGGTGTTAGCTGTAAATTTCGTTGTTTATTCTTTTTGAAAAGGACTCTATAATTTCTGAATTCTATCTGCAATTTCCTCAAGATTTGTATTCACGTTCAACTTATAATCGACAAAACTAAATAATGCAATGTCAATATTTTAAATGTCATGTCGTTCCGTAGCATCATTCTAGAAAACCAAACAATGCTAGGACTCGCATATCCAACAAGCAAAGGACCATAAACGATTCTCTTCAATAAAATTAACTGGGGGATATACATTAGAGCTGAACATTATTACAATGAAAGAACATCACAAGCTTTTGTGGGCTGCATCATGCTGTTACTGTTGGCCACCTCCACTATGAATCAATCAAACAGTGACCATAAAAATAGGAAACCAACCAACAGATTCCAACCCCCACTAAGAGGCTAAATACTGAATCAGGAGCAGGAAACTACCGCGTATATATTGGCTAACCAATTCTTTGCAGAAAGAAAACGAAGCAAAATGTAACACAGTCGCAATTCAAGAGAACGGGGAAAAAACAACTACTTCAAGCTACTCCAGTCATATATATATATATATATATATATATATATATAGTGTGTGTGTGTATCTTAGGTATGCTTATGAGGAGAAAGGAAAATCGCTTGGCTTACGAGGCTGCATTTCAACATGAAAGAAACATTGAAGAATGGCCAGTGTGTGTTTATGATTTTGAAATCTCGACGCTGGTGAAAAAGAAAACGATATTGCGTTAAAATAATAATTTCAACTGTAAATGAATCTTAGATCGGTGAAGTGTGTCCAAAACAGATAAATACTGAGGCTGTTATAATGCAAAGCTATGACTGCAAAGCAATAAAAGTATAGAAGACTGTAAAAGTGATTTATATATATATATATATATATATATATATACAAACGATCTTTTATCTGTTTATGAAGCAAAATTCATCCACTAACTCACTCATATGCTGAAAAAGAGATATCTTGTTGTTTATCTGTGTGGCCACAATTCATTTCTATGGATAATTTTGCCTTATTATCTTAAAACTATACACGCACACACGCATACGCACATACACACACACACAGATAGACAAACCGGACCAAAGATCAGTAAAATACACGGCAAAAAGGAAAAACATATACGTGATCATGAACACTCTGGCTCACATATATAACTAAGTACATGAACAAACGTACTTAAAGTCCTACACTTATATGTACCAATGTGTGAGATAGACACCAATATACACGTGTATTTGTGATATATATATATATACATTCTGAGATGCGTACGTAAGCAATTATTTATTTCAAAATGACATTTTTATGAGAGTTCTGCCTTTGTTGAAGATAAAAATCGTAGTATTCTCAAAGGAAGCAAACAAAATAAGCTAATCTTACACTTGTATCAAGTTATACAAACCTAGGTTTATTCACTTCGGGCTTATAAAACAATACATGAGCTTGTGAAAAGAGGTTGCATCACAATGTGTGCGTATATATTACATATGGAATGAGATGCTGTTTGAATTTCCTTTTGTACAAACACGAAGAGTTTCCTATCTCGTTAACCCTTTTTTGTTTTCCTCCTCATATTGCCTGCATGCAAAATAATCCGCAAAACAATAGCAATGTTTGGCGTATAATAGATGATTCAATATGTGGTGGTTGTGATGGTAAGAATGTGTAGCAGGTATACTAGGTTTATCGTTGTCATCTACTGTTACATATCATCGTATGTTACACAATCTCAGAAGCTTTTCTGACTTTGTGCTTATAAACTTTTTGCTCACCTTCACTGCACTTTTTCTTTACCGAAATGATTGGTTACATACTAAAAGAAGACTTGCATTCATATAGTCGGTAGATCCTAATATGACTCTCTTGAAGACGTGGCTGAGGACACAGTCCCCATGACTCTACCAGGTATAATTGGGTGAAGATATTAAGACTCTTATAATAAAGTTAATAAATCGAGATGATATAATTAATAGTAATATTGTTAAACCATGGATTCTGCATTATAATGAGCAACGATAATGCTGTCGATATTATACAATTTGACTTTCAATTTATTATGGTGGACTTGTGACTTCTCCGAATTGAGAGATCAGAGCTCCCATACTATCAGCATGGAGCGAGAATGTCTAAGGAAAGAATCGCTGGACAGATTTTACGAGCAAAACCAACCGGAGGGAGACCCAGTGGTAGACCTTGCACAAGATAATTTGTGTTGCTATTTTTAGCAGGTTGAGACGATATACACATAATAGTTGGATATATGTAGAAATAGTTTGTTTATAATAGTATCCTATTTCACCCAGGTAGTGTTTTATGCTGTTTGGTAAAACGCAATGTTTTAGAATATCTTATTCAATAAACAGTTCAGGCGAAGGCTTCTATTTTTTTTTAAATTTCAATTTTCGAACTTCGCTCACTGATATATATATATATATATATATATATATATACTCCAGTCCTACAAACTGTAGAGTGCTACTTATTCGATATTTGCATTGTGCTACAATAAAACTCGCCTCCTACCCTATATATATATATATATATATATATATATATATATATATATATGTGTGTGTGTGTAATTATGTGTGTGTGTGTGTTAGAACTCATGAAGAGGCGTCAGCAGAAAATTTCAATTTTTTTTTTTTACCCAATATTTTGTTAATATGGATGGGGCATTTATAAATGACTTAATGTTTTCGAGCATATTCTTAAACCAAAATATTAATATACATGTATTATATTATCAGTGCACGAAATTATACATATTTGTTAGGAATATGTAATTTACGAAGTCCTCGCTTGCACTCACAAATCTAACATTATAAACCTGGTTTGCCAGTGGTTTTCGGCGCTGTCAAAACTAATATAAAAAAAAGTGCTGAAACAAAATTATTTTGCTTAGGGTTTTAAACACACCAATTATTTAGCAGTTGGTGAGGTTGTCAACAACGAATATAAAATTACTGTTATTTGTTTTACTCATCGTGCATATCCATATACCCAAATATTTACATCTACCGATGTTCGTGCACATAGCATCTACTTGCAAAGGTAGCAAATAAACATATACTACGAACATATGTTATACAATCCGTTCTTGCACTCAAGCTAACATTAAAAACCTGATTTGACTGTTTTCACCACATTGCCAAAACTAATATTTAAAATGTGCTGAAACAAAATTATTTTGTGCGGGATAAACTTCATCGCCACAAATACACCAGATATTTAGCAATTAGTGAGCTTTTCAACAATATATATAATAGATTTGTACATTTAACGTACATCAGAGTATGTTGTTCCTTTTTTCTTATATAATTACTTTCTGCTTACCACCTATACATGGACACTTATCAATTGATGGAGCCCTACGTGATATGGGGTGTCTTGTGCATTATAATGAAGACAAAAGGAGTGGACGGACGTCAGGTTTGAAGGGCTTGAAAAGATTTGTAATGTTACAGCAGGTAGTTTATTGGTTTGGGTGTTAAACTTAGTTTAATTCCTTCGAGTCGCGCATTGTGTTCTTTTACGAAATACTTTTTGGCGTAGCTCTTTCTGTTAGGAGCTGCGACCGGCTGATAGTGTCAGCAATAGAAAGACCAATAGAAAAAGAGATTGGTCCTATATCATGATCGACTTCTTTTTTTTCTGCGTTTTCCTTTTTTCCTTCAGCGTCTATGGTTTTATTTTAATGAAAATGATCAAAATTCAAAGACACACAATCAGTGAGACAGCGATAGGTAGAAAGAATCTTTGTTTGAAGGAAAGATAGTGCATATGTAGTTAAAACAATATAAAACGTTGGAGGGCTGTGAACTCTACGTAAAGATTTGAGATGCTTTAGATGGCTTCAGCATCAAATTAAATTTCTTGGTTTGGGTTTTAATAACGACACAATCTCCTAACTTAACGCATTTCTTATCTATATTTCATGTAACGATGGCTACACATTTCATCAGGTCGTTTACCTTCATCTGTGTAAACGGCTGACTCTCTATCTGGAGTCACCATCACCAACCAACACACTACGTCACTGTAAATACGCTGCCATCGCTGCTATGACTCCTGCTTTTGTTGATGATGATGGTGATGCAGTAGATAAATTGTCAATAAATGGGGTGAAGAAAATTCGATAGAGATGTTAGGATCACGAAGAAGAAATGAGAGAAAATGTAAACAGAGGGGTGGATGAAGAGGGGTCGGGAAGGTGTGAAAAGAGAGGAGGGTGTGGATGGAATTGCAGAATTTAAATGCTACGTAAAAAGTAGAAATGAAGAGGATAATAAGGAGGGTGGATAGAAATATGTAAACTAAGGGGAGGAAAGAAAGCAATAGAGGATAATATATCAAGAGGAATTAGATAAGTGATAGAATATAAAACAAAGAAAGGATAGAAGAATTGGAATAAAGAAAGTGAGAGGAAGCAACTTACGATGAACGAATGAGAGGAGGGGGAAGGAGAACGTAACATGTGAATATTTGGAGGAGGAGACGACTTAGAATGCGAGAAGGAAAGCCAAGACATGGACGCTAAAAGATAAAGAGGTTTAGAGTAGATTGGAGAAGAGACACAAGAGACTTGCTTAAGGAAATTAAATGATTGATAACAGTAAACAAGTGAAGGGTAATATATATAGACATTGAGAATGTGTGGGTGTGGGTGTGTGAGTGTGTGTGTGATTTATTTAATTTGTGCATATTTTTATATTTGTATTCCATACATCATACACACATATATGTACACATGCTTTAAATATATATATATATATATACGATATTAAATAAATGGAAACTATATTTATAAAACCATATTTATTTCATTATATATATTTCAGGGATATCATATTAACAATATGCTATGCCTTCCTCAGACAAAATACAATATAAACAGTTTTATAAATAAATAGATTTGACATACCGTACAACATCGACTTGTATTTGAAAAGTTGAATTGGCACTTTTCAAATACAAGTCGATGTTGTACGGTATGTCAAATCTATTTATCTATAAAACTGTTTATATTGTATTTTGTCTGAGGAAGGCATAGCATATTGTTAATATGATATCCCTGAAATATATATAATGAAATAAATATGGTTTTATAAATATAGTTTCCATTTATTTAATATCGTAAATATACTCCAAATACTTGTCGAGTGCTTTTATATCAGTTATAAATATTTACTAGTTGTAACCCAACAATTTAAATATAACTTTATATATATATATATATATATATATATCCATATCCACACACCACACATCTGTGTATTATATATATATATATATATATATATATATAATACAAGGACGAATTGTTAAGCCTTCATTGCGTTTATTGATTGATTGACGCGGATTTCGCTATTGATCAGCTCAAGGTTCGATCTGGCCCGACTCTGGAATCAAAAGGTAGTCGGACCGCTGCATTGTTTCCACTCCAGCCACCATGTCAAATGAGTTCACTGAGTTCACTCACCGATAATGGTGACAGAACCCCTACACAACAGCCAAAATTAGAGGATTCTCATGTGTTGATGTGGGTTCTGATGACTCCATTCACCACATGTCAGAACAACACACTACGTAGATGTCTCTGGTTTTTGCGACCCACGATCAAGATGGGCTTATCCAAAGTAACGTGGCAGATTTGCATGAAATTAGAAGACGATGATGATGTTGAAGGTGATGGTGTTGATGGTGATGATGATGATGATGAAGGTGATGGTGATGATGATGAAGGTGATGATGATGAAGGTGATGGTGATGATGATGAAGGTGATGGTGATGATGATGAAGGTGATGATGATGATGATGAAGGTGATGATGATGATGATGATGATGAAGGTGATGATGATGATGATGATGAAGGTGATGATGATGAGTGATAATGATAGTGTTAATGGTGATTGATGATCATGGTGATGGCTTTGTTGATCATAATGGTGGTGGTTATGGTTATGGTGCTGATGATGTTAACTGCAGTGCTAATTGGGGGGAATATGAATAAAATGTTAGTGCAAGATTGTGCTGATAATTGTTTCTACTTTAGGCACAAGGCCAGCAATTTGAAGGGATCGATCAAATGTATAACTGGGCTTTAATTCATCAACCTCATAAGGATGAAAGGCAAAGCTAACCTCAGCAGGATTTGAACTCAGAACGTAATATGTCGTAACTCTATGCTGTAAAACATGTTGTCCGAGGCTCTACTGATTCTGCCAGTCCACCGCCCGTGTTGCTGATAATAATTGTTTCAACTTTTGGCACAAGGCCAGCAATTAACCTAGTGTATTACTGGTATTACTGGTACTTTATTTTATCGACCCCCATAAGGATGAAAGTCAAAGTTAACCTCGGTGGCATATGAACTCGGATCATAAAGGGCTGTAACTCTATGCTACAAAGCATGGCGTCTGACCCTCTACTGATACTGATAATTGATGGCTTTCTATCATTTCAGGGTATTTTTAACATTTTTTTTTTTTTTTACCCTTCTATCGATCTTGGGTTTGTTGGTGGTATTTTGTTTGTACTTATTTCTCTCCTCCTCCCCCTTGTTCTCTTTCTCCTTCTTTGCTTAATTCTCTTTCACGTCCTCCTCCTTTTTCTCCTTCTTCTTCTCCTTCTTCTCGTTTATCATTTTTTAGTTGTTTTGTCTTCCTCCCTATACTCTTCATATTTATCTTCATTATCACCACCCTACTTGTCACCATAATCTTTATCATCACTATCCCCATCATCAGCATCCATCAACGCCATCTCTACCTCCTCATTTCACCACAATCGTCCTACTCCTACTCATGTACTTCCCTCGTGGACATGTCTTCATATCGGTTATGCTTTGGATCTCATCTTTTCATATTTACTTTTACTATTCTCAAAATGAATCTTCGTATATACGCGTGTGTCTGTCTGTGTTTATGTGCGTCTGTGTGTCTGTTGGTGTCTGTGCATCTGTGTGCATCTGTTGGTATCTGTGCTACTGTGCGTCTGTTTGTGTGTGGGTGTCTGTGTCTCTGTGCATCTGTTGGTCTGTGTGCTACTGTCCGTCTGTGTGCGTCTGTGTGTGGGTGTCTGTCTCTGTGCATCTGTTGGTCTCTGTGTGCTACTGTCCGTGTGTGGGTGTCTGTCTCTGTGCATCTGTTGGTCTCTGTGTGCTACTGTCCGTGTGTGGGTGTCTGTGTCTCTGTGCATCTGTTGGTCTCTGTGTGCTACTTCCGTCTGTGTGCGTCTGTTTGTGTGTGGGTGTCTGTGTCTCTGTGCATCTGTTGGTCTGTGTGCTACTGTCCGTCTGTGTGCGTCTGTGGGTGTCTGTGTCTGCGTGTGTATATCTGTTGGTCTATGTGCGACTGTTCGAATATCCGTCTGTGGGTGTCTGTCGGTGTCGATGCGAGCGTGTTTGTGTTCATGTGAGTGTGTTTTCTTTTTATGTTAGTCGTTTGGGCTTTATTTTTCACCAATTCCATTCCTGCAACATAAAAAAAATATGTATCAACGAACCATCAATTAGATCTCATAAAGATTAATAATATAAGAGACACTATGGCTTCTATCGGCTACACATTTCTTCATCATCAACACTAACATTTTCATTGTAAATATCATCACCTTTATCTGTGTCTACATTATCATCATCATCATCATTATCGTCACCACCATCATCATCATTGTCATCATCATTGTCCTCATTATTACGATCAAAATAATGTTCATTATCATTTTCAACAAGGGCGGTGAATTGGCAGTATCGGTAGAGGGTCAGACGCCATGCTTTCCAGCATAGTTACGTCCCTTTACGGTCTGAGTTCAAATCTCGTCGAGGTTAATTTTGCCTTTCATCCTTACCAGGTCGATAAAATAAAGTACCAGTTATGAACTGGATAATTGCTGGCCTTGTGCCAAAAGTAGAAACAATTATCATTTTCAACATTGTGTTATCCCTTATCTTCATCAACAACCTTTTGACTATATTAACATCTTCATTATCACTAATATCATCAACATCGTCTGCAACAACAGCAGTAGCAGCAGCAATAGCAACTTTATCAGCAGAAACAGCAATAGTAATAGTAGCAATGTCAACAGTAACAGTAAAACTATCATTAATGTTGGGTCATTATGTGCCAGTATCTTGGGCGGTGGATTGGCAGTATCGGTAGAGGGTCGGGCGCCATGCTTTGAAGCATAGAGTTACCTCCCTTTATGATCTGAGTTCAAATCCCGCCGAGGTTAACTTTGCCTTTCATCCTTACGGGGTCGATAAAATAAAGTACCAGTAATACACTGGTAATTGATGGCCTTGTGCTAAAAGTAGAAACAATTATGTGCCAGTATCTTACCTTTTTTTCTAATGTTGTGAATTGGCAGATGTTAGAACGTCGGACGGGATGATTCGTCATATTCGCTCCAGCTTGTTGGACTGTCTATTCGAATCCTGCCGATATCTACTTCGTCTCTCAGTATAAAATTTGAAAGTATACGAGTCAAATACTGGGATCGATCCTTCGCACTCACACAATCACACACACACTCTCTTTCTCTCTTTCTCTCTCTCTCTCTTTCTCTCGATATATATATATATATATATCATGTTCAACATAAAAATGGTTTCTACAGGACTAGAACTGTTTCATTCAAAAGAAACATTTACACTCTACTATATTGCGTACCTTACTAACTGTGGTTAACCCTGATTGAACCCGGCACTCATATATATATATATATATTATACTTGGGGAAGTTCATATCGTTGTAATAATATTGCCAGAAATAATGACAGAACACATGCATTGTTTGGTTGGTTTTCGCTTCTGTATCTTTTATATCTCCACAGTTAATTCATTCGGTCCTCAATGTTTACCATTGAGTGACCAATATGTGTTTCGACACACGATTGCATATCAAAAACCTCGCAAAACAAATATATGTATATGTATACATCATCAGTTGTGCTCAGACCTACACGGTGGTGGGTTCCACCTGTTTCAGTTGCTCAAACCCGAGTTAAGGGATCAAGAATCTTATTTCATTTCTGTGCTTACAATGCGATACAGAGAACAGATCTGTGCGTCTTCATTACGAGCAGAATTATGCTTTGATTTTGTTTTCTATTGTATTTAAAGTACTGTATATTATAAATGGGAAGTGTATAGCAGTTATTTTCTGCGCTGTCGTTTTGTTATATATGTATCTGTATCTTTACTAAACCATGCCAAATTTATATAATTATAGGTATTGTTGCATTATCAATGATGTTATTGCCGTTCATTTTTTTCCAGAGCCGATAAAATATAAATTAATCAAGTTTTCAGGTAAATACAATCGCCTATACACTTCTCTAAAATGTGCTTTCTGTATATTAGAAAATATTTTTATTACCAGCATTTTCACCATGAGGACGTGTAATTCGACTGTTTAGTGACTCTGACTCCCGCGTTTTGCGACGCATGAGGCATTCATAGTTTTCAATTGCGTTCGGTCAGCAGCCAGTTGCACAGCGTCCCGCCATTGTCTGTTTGTCGATCGCAGGTCCCTCTCAACTGTCTGGCGCCAGTTCATTTTGGGTCACCCTCTCCGTCTGCTTCCTGTGGGCTCCATTTAAGTACTTGGTTCACCAGTCTCTCCGGGGGAAGTCTCAAAGCGTGTCCAAACCAGCCCAGGCGTCGCTTGCAGATGTTTAGTGACGGCACTAAGTATTTCATCTTTTCGTGTCCTATTGTCAGAACGTTAGGGCCTCGGATTAAATGCCTCGTTGTTTGTTCTATTTCTCTACGCTCAGAGTTTAAATTCTGCCGAAATCAACTTTCCATTATGACATGAAGTCTGCTTAGTTATAACCTGTACAATTAAGAATAACGATACTATCTTATGCAGTTGCTCATTTAACAGCAGTGAAGGCGTTTGTATGTTTGAGTTGATGTGTAGTATTAAAGTTGTTATTTACAAAGCCATTCCCCTCCAGGATGAACGTGTTTTAATGCTATAAATCTTGACAGTTTGTCATTTACTATATTTTGTTTAGCGGCCCATTAAGTTATGTCAATATATTTTAATTTGTGTCGCTTTAACCTAAAGATTGTGGTTACATTAATGATGTAAAATTACAGGACACCTGTTCCAGACACTTGTTAATTATACAGCTCTCGGTCAATGTTGGGCCGGTAATACCCACTACATAAAACATTACATTCAACTTACGACATATATACCCTTTGGTCACACGCTAGAGAAAAAACAATGTTTAAGGAAAACATTTTAAAAGAAAGAATTTTACATCAAATCATATTAGAATCGTGTAAATCCGGTGTGAAATGTATCTAAATTTCGTTCGTAGAAATATTTCTTTGCAGAAAATGTTTTCGTTTGGTGAAATTATCAGTGTGTACGGTTTTAACGATTATAATTGTAGCATTGCTAGATTCTTGAGGACAAAACTACAGAATTAATATCTCTAGAAAATCTGTTCTTGCATCGTGCAGGGAATTAGTGACTGAAATTTCACTAGAATTTCTTTATAAAATGATAACGTATTGTTGCTTTCTACATCTAAAATTAGTTCTACTGGCATTTCATTGATTAATGTCGAAGATCCATCGGAGAAGAGTAATTTTAACCATTCAGAAACACACACAGGCTGTGAAATTTACTTTACATTTGTTATTAATTTCTTGAGTCAAGATTTCTGTTGCACGTTTTACGATCTGGTTACTAATACAGTTTAACTGCAGCTCAAGACAACAAAATAAACAAAGGTAAATGTAAGTTGTTGTTTCTGAATTTCTAAAATAAATATTCCACTATGTAATTGATATAGTTTCAGCACAGAATCTCTGATAAAGTCACTTGTCAGGCACATACAACTGTGACTGAAATAACCGCACGAAATAAATGAAGACTGAATAGGTTTTTGTGTATTTTCAGATAGTTAAATGGATTTTTCGCGATATAATTGTTTTAGTTTCATCCCATGGTTTCCGATCAAGTTACCTGCCAGGGGAAATAGAACTCGCAAATAGCAAGAACGTTGTACTGTTTCAATAGGATGCAGATAAATGAAATGTATTATCACTATATTCATAAAGCTTTTGTTCTTAAGGTGATCTGTTTCAAACTATTATATAACCTTTGCAATATATTGTTGCTAAGTTGAGGTTATGTTGAGGTACTGTTGCAGCGTTGGTAGTTCTGTCCGTGACTGGTAGTGGTTGTCATGACTGGACGTAGCATGTTATCATGAGTTCGCTTCACCATCGTATGTTTCAGATTTTGATCCCACTTCGTTACATCGTGGGCAAATGTCATTTACCATCTCCTTTGCTTCCCCCAAGCCTTGTGAATGAAATTGGGCAGACGGGAACTGTTTGCGAACCCTTTTTATGGATTGTACCTGTTATTCAAAGGTTCAGCTTTGTCACACTCTCTGCTATGATATGAATCTTCGAAAGAATTAGGCTAAATGTAGACAGGCCTAACTATGGAATACTCAGTTGATAGAATATTAATTTCACAAGCATGCTGTTCGGTTGATCGAACAGATGGAACATTTATTGTTGAAATAGATGAAGGTTCATTCTATTCCAGTTATTATGATGGTGTTGAAGGTAATGATGGCGTGAGTAAAAATGGCGACATTAGTGAGCAAACTACCGTTAATTCATTTGTCGATCTCATCTTTGTATTTGTTATTATAGCGATGTATTTTGAAATAGAATGTCGTTATTATTTTTACAGCTGCATTTCATGTTGTTAATCTTGTTTTAAGATGTTACTGCTGCTGTTCGTTTTCTTCTTTCTCCTCTTTTTTTCTTTTTCTTCTTTTTCTTTTTTTTCTTTTTTTCTTATTATTCGATAAAATAAAGTACCAGCAAGGCACTGGGGTAATTGCTGGCCTTGTGCCAAAAGTAGAAACATTATTATTATTATTGCTTTTTCTTTTCCGGCAGTAGTGTTTCTGATATATGCCAAGTGTCATCCTGACACCTATTATTACTATTATTATTAGGGCGGTGGATTGGCAGTATCGGTAGAGGGTCGGACGCCATGCTTTGCAGCATAGTTACGTCCCTTTACGGACTGAGTTCAAATCCCGCCGAGGTTAACTTTGCCTTTCATCCTTACGGGGTCGATAAAATAAAGTACCAGTAATGCACTGGGTAATTGCTGGCCTTGTGCCTAAAGTAGAAACAATTATTACTATTATTATTATTATTTTGATTATGATTGTTATTCTTACTTCGTTGTCTTCTGCTGCTCATGAGGATGATGATGATGATCATGAAGTTGTTTCTATTTTGTGGTTGTCAGTTCAAGTGTCATATAATCCACTACCAGATTGTGACTGTATAAACAATGAAATAGACGTAGTCGTCTACTTCGGCTTAAATTGTCCTGTCTTCCGGAAGACACAATTGAAGCAAAACGCCATCATTTCACAATTATCACTGTTATACAACGTACCTATAAATATTACTGTCGTTCATCAATCTTCACTACAACCATATAGTCGACAATATCTGTTCAACTGCGTAGTTTCGGGTTGGATCCTAGTGATTCAAACCTAGCGAGTTTTTTTTTTTTCTATCATAATCATGAGTTTTCCAGAATATAAAAGAAATTTGCCATAATGAAACAACGTCGAGCCCTGTCGAGCGGTTGGTGGTATTGTTGGTGATTGTGGTGGTGGTGATGGCGGTGGAAGTTTCATGTCCTTGAGTAGTCAACATTATCCTGTTTACGAGGGTCAGCTGAAACATTCATAGCTTGACCAAGATACTATTATGGAGTAACCAAATGTGGTTCATTTCCTAACAGTCTCTGGAAAGTTTCAATGCAGTTATTAATAAGAAAAGTTAAAAATTAATGCAAGCAAGATTTCACAGCCCTAGCATCAATTCTTCATTGTCAGCCGTACCTCGTAGTCCACTTAACTGGACCTTGTGTGTTTTTAACATTGTCCCATCTAAGGTAAATATCCGAGCCAGGTCTATGACGTAAGAATAACTTCCTATCAGAGGCTTGAAAATTATAGTGTTATAACTGCTGTCGTTTCATCTGTCATTTAGCAGTAAAAGCATCTATAATTATGACAACCTAACACGTTATAATATACAATAATTGGTATTCCATGCGATAATAAAATTATTCTATCGCTTATCATATTGTGCAATTCTATATATAATTCAATGAAACATTACTGTCAACACGTGAAACTAGTTACTTTCGTTTTGTTGTCCTTTATTTAAAGATAGTATAAGGTTTACTTTCGGTAGGCGTAGAGTTACAATGTACATGGAGTGCATCTAGTTGCGAAATCTTTCTCTGAGTTTACCAGGCAAGTTTGGGGGACGAAATACGACCGGAGTTGTTAAAATCTTTAAATAGAACAATATGCTCTGGCTAACATACATGACAGGTAGCCTAGACCTCTGGAAAGGCATCATCACATATACATGCTCACACTCCCACTCTCTCACTCACACTCTCACTCACTCACTCGCTCACCCACGCTCACACATACAAATGCATTAACACGCACGCACGCACGCACGCACGCACGCACGCACGCACGCACGCACGCACGCACGCACGCACGCACGCACGCGCGCGCGCGCGCGCACACAAATGCATTAACACGCGCGCACACACACACAAATGCATTAACACACGCGCACACACACACAAATGCATTAACACACGCGCACACACACACAAATGCATTAACACACGCGCACACACACACAAATGCATTAACACACGCGCACACACACACAAATGCATTAACACACGCGCACACACACATACAAATGCATTAACACACGCGCACACACACATACAAATGCATTAACACACAGTCACACACACATACAAATGCATTAACACAGTCACACACACATACAAATGCATTAACACACAGTCACACACACATACAAATGCATTAACACAGTCACACACACATACAAATGCATTAACACACAGTCACACACACATATATACATCTATACATATAACAAGTATGTACACACATGCAATATACATACACGTGTGTGTGTGTTTGTGTGTGATAATAATACGTTTGAAGACTAAAATCCAAAGAAGGCTCGATAAGGATCTCGTTCAGGGTGAAAGCAGCGATTCTTTGCTTAAACTTTAATCTGTTATTTTAATATATATATATATATATATATATACATGTATTTGCGTGTGTGTGTATATAGGAAGGTATACTATTTATCCAACGATATAACCTAGAAGTCTTAACATTAATATCTCAACCTTGCTAGGTGTTCGTTACAGATATTACCATGGAAACACTAATACTACAGATGCTTTCAATTGTGTATATGGTTATGTATGTGTGTATGTAGATGCTTTCATTTCGCTGTGTGTGTGTGTGTACACTTATATCTATGTATGTACATATGTATATATACACTTATATCTATGTATATGTGTGTATATATGAATTTATATACTTATATCTATGTGTATATATGTATATATATGAGTAGACACATATATATGTATATATATGAGTAGACACATATATATGTATATATATGAGTAGACACATATATATGTATATATATGAGTAGACACATATATATGTATATATATGAGTAGACACATATATATGTATATATATGAGTAGACACATATATGTATATATATGAGTAGACACATATATATGTATATATATGAGTAGACACATATATATATATATGTATATATATGAGTAGACACATATATATATATGTATATATATGAGTAGACACATATATATATATGTATATATATGAGTAGACACATATATATATGTATATATATGAGTAGACACATATATATATGTATATATATGAGTAGACACGTATATATATGTATATATATGAGTAGACACGTATATATATGTATATATATGAGTAGACACGTATATATATGTATATATATGAGTAGACACGTATATATATGTATATATATGAGTAG
Organism: Eledone cirrhosa; assembly: GCA_964016885.1. NCBI lineage: Eukaryota > Metazoa > Mollusca > Cephalopoda > Octopoda > Eledonidae > Eledone > Eledone cirrhosa. Next base: position 10,699,422 of record OZ024755.1, read on the forward strand.
ACACGTATATATATGTATATATATGAGTAGACACGTATATATATGTATATATATGAGTAGACACGTATATATATGTATATATATGAGTAGACACGTATATATATGAGTAGACACGTATATATATGTATATATATGAGTAGACACGTATATATATGTATATATATGAGTATACACGTATATATATGTATATATATGAGTATACACGTATATATATGTATATATATGAGTATACACGTATATATATGTATATATATGAGTATACACGTATATATATGTATATATATGAGTATACACGTATATATATGTATATATATGAGTATACACGTATATATATGTATATATATGAGTATACACGTATATATATGTATATATATGAGTATACACATATATATATGTATATATATGAGTATACACATATATCTGTGTATATATGAGTATACACATATATCTGTGTATATATGAGTATACACATATATCTGTGTATATATGAGTATACACATATATCTGTGTATATATGAGTATACACATGTGTATATATATATATATACATATATATATGAGTATACACATATATCTGTATATATATATATATATATATGAGTATACACATATATCTGTGTGTGTATATATATATGAGTATACACATATA
>OZ024755.1:10702570-10720070 GCA_964016885.1 Eledone cirrhosa
TGTATGTATATCTATATGTATGTATATCTATATGTATGTATATCTATATGTATGTATATCTATATGTATGTATATCTATATGTATGTATATCTATATGTATGTATATCTATATGTGTATATATATATGTGTATATATATATATATGTATATCTGTATATATATGTTGTTATACTTTGGGAGGGTCATGTTGCCAATAAGAAACACACGCACCAGTTGCTTTCACTTCAATTTATTATATATTTATAAATTTATAAATTTACAAATTTACAAACTTATAAATTTCTGGTTGGTTGGTTGGTTCCACAACCAGATAGTTGTTTATATATAGTCATAGTCCTTTCGTCACACACTGTGACCTCTTCAGTGACTGGGGATTCCTTCTTTGTTTCTGTGCCTTTTGTGCCTTTCCTTTCTTCTATCCTACGCCATTTTGTTTCTGTGTGTGTGTTGTTTGCTCAGTTTGCGCATGCGCCACATCCGGGTGTTTGTGTGTGTTTGTGTTCATTTATCTATTTGTTTATTTATTTATTTATTTATTTATTGTTGGTTGGTTGTTTGTTCTGTGTGTGTGTGTTTTCATTTTGTCCTGTGTGTTTTCATTTTGTCCTTAATTGTAAGTTGTTTGTTTTATGTGTGCGTGTGTTTCTTATTGGCAACATGACCCTCCCAAAGTATAACAATATCGGTTTCAACACACGATTTCAGATAAAGAATCTTGCTAAACAAATTCAGAAACGAAATGTATATATATGTATATCTGTATATATATATGTATATCTGTATATATATGTATATCTGTATATATATGTATATCTGTATATATATGTATATCTGTATATATATGTATATCTGTATATATATGTATATCTGTATATCTATGTATATCTGTATATATATGTATATCTGTATATATATGTATATCTGTATATATATGTATATATATGTATATCTGTATATATATGTATATCTGTATATATATGTATATCTGTATATATATGTATATCTGTATATATATGTATATCTGTATATATATGTATATCTGTATATATATGTATATCTGTATGTATATGTATATATATCTGTATGTATATCTGTATATATATGTATATATATCTGTATATGTATGTATATATATATGTATATATATCTGTATATGTATGTATATATATATGTATGTGTATCTGTATATGTATGTGTATGTATATCTGTATATATATATATATATGTGTATGTATATCTGTATATATATATATATATGTGTATGTATATCTGTATATATATATATATATGTGTATGTATATCTGTATATATATATATATATGTGTATGTATATCTGTATATATATATATATATGTGTATGTATATCTGTATATATATATATATATGTGTATGTATATCTGTATATATATATGTGTATGTATATCTGTATATATATATATATATATGTGTATGTATATCTGTATATATATATATATATATGTGTATGTATATCTGTATATATATATATATATGTGTATGTATATCTGTATATATGTATATATATGTGTATGTATATCTCTATATATATCTGTATGTATGTATATCTCTATATATATCTGTATGTATGTATATCTCTATATATATCTGTATGTATGTATATCTCTATATATATGTATATATATATATATATATGTGTGTGTGTGTGTGTGTGTGTGTGTGTGTATATATATATTTGTTACTACACTCCTGTTCGGTTGTATTGCGTCTATGTATGCATATCGGTTGATTAGTTTGTTGTCGGTGTGTGTGTGTGGTTGGTTACCTTACCTTACCTTATTTTTATTTTTATTTTTATTATTTTTGCAGGGACGAAAATCTGCTACTAAAATCGCACAGCAATTTGTCTGATATGGCGTTTTGGGGAAATGTCCATCATGTCGACCCGAAAATTTCTATTCTATTTATTTTACTCTGCTGATATAACTAAAGATATATTTGCATATCTTATATGTTGATATATCTAAGTGATTCCGTGTGGAGGAACGAGTCACTGTTTGTCTGTATTTGTATGTACGTGTTTGTATGTGTGTGTATATGTGTATATATATCTATAAATAATTCTCATCTGTAACAATATTATCACCATAGAAATATTGGATATCTTCACAGCGATATCCTCCCAAGTCTTGCAACAGTAATATCATTACAATTATATTCGCATCTTTAATATAATATCTCCACTAACAATCATGAAATCATTTATTGATATCCTTGTTATTTTTCCACTTTATTATATCTTTGGCTACGTTAAAAAGTATATGCTAACTTTAATACAACCTTCCCATTCGTAGTTTTCTTGTATATTATATTAATGGTGTTTGAAATCGGTCGCCACATTGCTGATAATTATATTTCAAAACTATAAATAATTGAATAGAGTACAGTAACCCTGGAGACGATAAAATGATATGGCATCCGAGGGAAACGTAACCGCAGACACCTTTTACTGTCTGTGTTGGGTCATTATCTGATTTATTCAACTATTATTTAGTTATCAGGTATAAATTATATTTATTTGCATTTTAGTGACGGTTTTCAAGCTTCAGACATCATCAATGCTTTGTAAGACACCCAATCTAATGAAATCATTTTTATGACACCTTCAATATTAAATACCCTCCATCAATGGGCATAAATTATTTAATATGTACAAGAATGGTTTCAAATTTAGGCACAAGGGCAGATGATATTGCCCCACTACTTGATCAGGGGCGGTGGGAGGTTTTCTGAATGGGGGGGACGGTCAATTTAGTTGTAGTGTTTTGCTTAACTGTCATGATCAAGTATCAACCAAGTTATAAAAAACGTTTGATATACGATAAACATAACATGTACATAAATTGTAGCGCATATACAAATAGATGTTTGTTTTGGTAATTTGGGGAGAAAAATACAATTGTTGGGAAGGGGTGCATGACTCCCGTAACCCCCACAGTTCCACCGCCCCTGTTGATTGATACATTGTTTTATCGGCCGCAGCAGGGACGAAAATCACATTCGACTTCGGTGTGGGATTTGAAACCAGAAAAATCTGCTACTAAAATCGCACAGCATTTTGTCTAATATAGCGTTTTGGGGAAATGTACAGTCGATCATATCGACCCGAAAATTTTACTGGTAATTTATTTCATTGATGCTGAAGGGATAAAAGACAAATTTAACCTTGTTGGGTTTTAAGATCCGAACTTAGGGCTGGAAATAAATACCAAGTATTTTGTTCAACGTCCTAATAATTCTGCTAATCCATCGTTATTTTCTATTGCATTGTAATGTCATCACGACATTGTCTTTGTTTGGAACCCAGACATCAATGTACCGTTAATTAGATACAAGAATTGCACATTAGGAATACTTTGATACCTTGTGAACTATAGATAAGTCCCTGGTGAGGTGAAGTCATACTCTATTAGATTGTTTTAAAAGGTTTCATCTCACTTGTAACATTCGTGCCCTTCAGAAGGACAAGGGAGAATATTTCATTACTCAGATTTCTGATTTGATGTGAACGCTGTTAGATCTAATTTCCTATTTATCTAAGTAATGTATGACGTAAAATGTCCGATGAACTTTAACCGTTCATAAACACACGGCTGACATGTTTATTTCTAGGGACATCATACTAATAGTTTTTATAACACGGTAGTCTGTTCAGTACATACGGAAATTGTATATACGAGACGTTACTGAGGCGAATTACTCTTACATCAAAACATTAGCTTAGCTGGTATTTAATAATCTGTTAAACCATAAATATTTATGTCTTATCAACCTCAGTTAAATAGTGTATCAAGTTTTCCCCATCCAGGTTTGAAATTCAAACTAGATATGTGCACTATATATATATATATATAATAAGAACGAGTAGGACCCCGACGGCTGAGCTCAAGCCGTCTGGACGGCTAATTCTAGTCCAGAATTAGCCGTCGAAACGGCTTGAGCTCAGCCGTCGGGGTCCTACCCGTTCCTATTACCCACTCTACTACCCTAAGTATTGAGTACTTTGGTGCGTTATGGTCCACCTGGTTCCTTACCACATTTCCTTCGTTATATATATATATATAGTAACCTACTCCATTACGAGTTCAACTACTTGTATCAAACAAACAGCCCTAATTTTACTTCCTTTTGCTAATGTACAAGAGGAACGCACGAACGTCACATAATTTAATTTCCTCGGCTTAATAAATATATAGCATTCTTGTGTATTTACGAAATCAATATTCAGCTACATATAGACGTATCTAAATGGATTTTTAAATGGTTTTACGACTCAGAATGACTTCTGAATATTTTATAAATATATAGATGTTCAAATCCTGTAATCACTGGATATTAAAAGCCCAATGTATGAATGAATAAACTAATTTTAAATATTACAGGTATATATCAATCATAAATTTATCCTATCTAATTGAGCGTTTACTTAGACATATTTCTATTAAAGGGTTTTTCATTGCTACTCGTACCATCAAACATACACATAAGTGTTTTAAATTAGCACAATTGAATTCATAGATATATATTCGATCTACATGATATCTTAATTCAGATTTATGTGTTCTAAATTGAAAGATATTTAATAATCTGTGTTTAACGTTTCGATGACGACTCGAAAGATTTAGATATTTGTATGTTACAGTAACAATACGTTTTCTCGTCTGTCTTCCTTTTCCTCTCTCTCTGCTCCTATTCTACGACGAAGGAATAATCTGAAATGTTAAGAATATTTTCCAACTTTATTGAACGCCAACCTAAAATAATATTTCTGTACTGTTCTCTTGTATTGTTTTCTGTTGACTTTTCTTACCCGCGCGCGCACACATTGCATGTGTGTTTGTGTGTGTACAGAATTTGGTGCTGCCAACACGGGTATCCAAGACCACATACAGGGAGAAGCCGGCATTATATTAATTGGTCTAAATTCACCTCCCAGCATCTAACAAACAAACCTGCTGTCTCTCCCTTCTTCCTCGGTACCTTTCCTTCAATGGCCTCAGATCTCCTGAGCCTGATGAACTCCGCTCAGATCGTTCCATTTCAACCAAGTCCTCTCCTCTCATCATTCATGTTGTAGTCAACCCTTCCATGCTTCACACTAACAACTATGTCCAGGTTTTCCTGCCCAGAAAATCGATTCACTGGAACCTCTGCACTTGCCCAAGGTTCCACGCAGTAGGACAGGAATGAAAATGTATGGTTGTGAGGCGAACCTTCAACCAGAGTGCCATGTCTGCACCTAATGTCCAAAACGTTATTTGTCGCAAAACATAGAAATATCTATTAAAGTAGCATGCATCATATTTCTGACATTACTGGTACACTTATCTATTGCGATGTATGTAGTTCACTGTACGAAACAAATCTTTTCACCATCTCACTAACCCCTACAGCCATTGCTAGTTATTATCTATAGATACTTCTAATGTAGAGTGGGTGTGTTATTGAATCTTACATATATTTGTCCGCAAATACATAATGAAACCGTCTAAGCCAGCTGCAATTCTCTATATATTTCAAATATAATGTTAAGGCTTTAAGTCATTCTTTCATATCTTTTCTATATTTATTCGATAAAACTGTAATAATTAGACAGTGGTGTTTACATATGTTTGTACATGTTTCCAGAATTTCTTTTTCGAATGAAAATGAACAAATTGTATTTCTCTCTTCTCAGACTTTTATTTGTTAACTACATACATGTCTTCTTGTTTGTCCCAATGTCTTCTGCTACCCCGCCTCTCTTTCTTTAAATAATCATTTGTTTGGAGAGATTCAGTGTATGTCTGTTGTTGGTTTTGTTTGGGGAGGAAGGGAGGGGAGAGAGAGAGATCTTTTATGGACATCATCTGATGGAGGTTCATTTTATTCAGTAAAATAACTCTTCCGTCTTGAATCAAAATACATTGTATTTCCCTTCCATAAACCATTCCTCTTCTTTTGTTTTCCCCTTTCATTTTCCATCTCATTGATGTCAGCCTTTTTACAGAATGTAGTTTGGGAAACTGCCAGAAACTGATATTATAAATTATTGAACTTCTGAAAGCAGATGAAGACTAAGTGACAGGAATTCTTAAGAAGTTTTTGCAATTGCAATTACATGCAAGAATGAATTTGGTAGGAAAATATTAGTCATATATACAGTGGTCGGTGTTTTAAATGGCTTATAGCCATAAAAACCTTGCACAGCAGGGGTTGAGAGGTCCTTTCAGACAGAGCACAAAGAACTCTTGTGTTGGTGTCACAAAATTGCACCCAGTCTAGCCAGTGAAATGATTTGTGGATACTAAAAGTATCTAGCCATAGAAAACATGCCAAACATTGGTCGAGAGTATAATTCAGGTTTATGAAGGTCACAATAACCTTGTTCGGGCTACAAGTAAACGCACCCAGTACTCGCTGTAAATCTTTGGTGATACGAAGTGTATCCAAGCGTAGAAAACATCACAAAGGATAGAGAAGTTTCTTTCGTGGAATCACGTCCACGACCACCTCCCTTGTGCTGATTTCATCATAAAACGCACCCAGTACTCTCTGTAGATTACAGGTACGTATATATATGATATATGCTGCAGCCTTCGGCCCGTCTGATAGATCAGTGGCTTCAATTAAGTACTGACTGTATCTGTGGAGGAGACCCGACCGACGTTTTCCTGCTAAGAAAGCAAACCTTAAAGGGAGAGGATGACAAGAATAATAATTTCGTTAAAAGAAGTTTCGTAAGAAACAGAACTCCACATAAGACAATATTTATACAAGCAATGTTTGTTTGTCTTGTAGGATTTCTTTGTTTGTTTGTTTTTAATTTGTTTTGGATATTGGGGCAGTTGATCATTGACGTTCACGTTTTTGTGTTCCATAAAATAAAGTAGTAGACTTGAAGTGAAGTATTACTGGAATTGTATGAGCGCCAAATAAACTTTTTTGCGGATATGTACGTATGTATTTCTCCCTCACTCTCCCCCTCTCTCCGTATATGTATGTGTGTGTGTATATATATATCTCTCTATATATATATATATATGCATATATATATATATATAATATATATAATATATATCTATAAATATATATGCATATATATATGCATATATGTGTACCTATATATGCAAATATAGATATATACATACAAATTAGTATATACATAAGTATCAATGTAAAATCATCTGACATACACAATTAGTATTTTTCTTTTGTATATGTTTGTTTTAAGTCACTCCATATGTATTAGGCACATTCTCAGACTGACAGTTATAATTTATGCCTATTACGTCGTATGGTTATTACTCATCATAGTTCCGTACTCTAACTTCCATGAGAACGTTAAATATATTCATTTTGAAATGAACCTCCGTCAGTTTAGACGATGAGTGTTCCAGCTGCTCGATCGCCCGTACACCCTTTCAATTAGCGTTCATGTGGAAATGAATTCTCCTCTTTGCTTTTTTGTTAACTTTTTGCAAGTTTAAACCAAACATAGATTTGACCCTTGGTTCTGTTTAGTACTTTAAAAGATTTGGTGAGTTGACCGTAGGGAATCTATTATTTTAATATTTAGATATCTTCTAATTTTCTGTCTGTTAAATTTCCTATTTTTGTTCTTTCTGTGAACACTATTTTTCTAATGTTCTAAATTATTTAGTGTCCGAAAATATTGTGGATAAAATACTCATTTGTTTCATCATTTATATGGTATAGTATACCTTATAATCTTTACTATATAAACTGTGTAATAAATGTATGGCTCAATGCCGGAGAGTAATTAATATTTTTATAATAGAAAGGTAATCTATTGGTAAAGACGATAGAATTCCAAAGTAAATACTGGGTGTTTAGTTAGCACTCATTTTATTGTGAATAGAAGTCCCATTGGGATTACTTTTCTTTCATCGCTCTACGTTTGAACAATATATAAAGTACCACAATTAAGGTTAATGGACAACACTTCTGTGTAGCACAATCGTGGCCCAGTTCCAATAAAAGAAATTACTTTTGATAGAAGTAACTGCAATTTTTGCTGGCATTATGCTGCAGTCAATTCTGTCGACGTATGTTACATATCAATGGAACAGCCAGCTCTTGAAATCGCTGTCCTTGTGTTAGAGCTTCTACACAAACGTGCTCCCTGAACGTAATTCCCAGGGACATTTTTAGTGACCGAATTTGTGTTACATTGTGGTACAATTTTTCCAACTTAGTGTACTGGAGCAAACGTAAAGTGAATTGTGTTGCTCAAGGACACAACTTGCTGCCTAGAATTGAAATTAATCGTAAGCCGAACACCTTAATCACTAAGCCTTCACATTAACATCAATGATAGTAGCAGAAACATTTGAGTACTAAGTTAACAATAGTTGCAATGCTATATTGATCTCGTTGTGCTGACGTTTAAAAATCGCTAAGATAGAAATTAATTTTAATCTCTACAATCGAAATATATAAGCGCAAATAACAATTTGCAAATTATTCAATCAAAACGACTCTCACTTAAATTGAGACAATTTAAGTGCATGGACAAAATGTCCCGTTGTATTTTAAAGATCACAGGTTGGCTATTGACTATTCTAACATATATAGGCTGTGGGGTTAAGATGTTCATTCCGCCCACACGTGGTTTTGGATTCAGTCCCACTGCACGACACCTTGGGCATCTGCTTTAACTATATCCTCCTTTTGACTAATGTCTTGTAATATATATTTGCTCGACGAAATCTGGAATCCTGCCGTATATATGCAGTGTAGCGACTGAAATCAGTAAAGAAAATGAAAGAGTTAATATTAGATGTTTGATTTTGTCTAACTTGATATGTAAATCCCGCTGTGTATCAGCTATTCGTTAATATACTCTAGAATTCTTTAGATGCTTCCATTTAGTGTCTCTGTATTTCAAACGTCAAGTGGACAGAACATTGTTTTAAATCCCTATAGAAAATACATCTTATTCGTAACTATTTCCATTGTAGAATTCAAATTCAGCTTTGTTAGTTCTAAGTTCAATTATGATGAAGTGTTTACCTTGCTTCTCTCGGAGTTAGATATAATTGATCCTGGTCCAATGACAGAGCCACTTAAATCGAATTTACTGCCTAAGCTTGGGTTTGAAGATTGTCAGAATCGTTGGAGCGTGGAACAAAATATAGTTACGACGCATCACGTTCTGTGTTCCAATCCGGTCGAGTTCAAATTTGCCTTTCATCGATAAAATGAACCAGTCACTTACTGGGGTCGATTTAATATATTCTCCTCACCCACGACTTGCTGGTCTTGTGCATAATTAACAAACCAACATTTCTGTCGGTTATTTCATATTACTACGACTTACACTAAATATTATAGATACATTTCCGGTATGTCTTACATTTTAACGTGATATTCCTGGTCTCACTTGTTACTTTGATATTTGTTTCATCTCACATTATATTTAATTTATCACGTATGATAGTACTTATAATGTTTACTACCTTGAACATTTCAGCTAGACAGAACGTAGAAACTAGCAATATGAAAACCCTATTATAACATCAAGGCTATCAAGTTTTTTTTTCAACTTTTGAAATATTCTGTACCCATTCTCTGGTATGTCGTACATATTAACATCATTCATTTATAGTTAGCAGATGTAGTGTTAAATTAAACTGAGCATAAACATTGGCCACGTGGTTAAAACGTTTGCTTTGCGATCAGGTATTTCCAGGTTCTGGAACCACTGTACAGTACCTTATGTAACTGTCTATGACTCCCGGGTTGACAAATATAGAAATATTGAGAAAACTCTAAACAGTTGCTTCAAAACCAACGTCACTTGTAATATTTGTTCTTCCACCCGCTCGAGTTACAGTAACAATACCTAGTGGATACGTCATTAGAGCTATCAGCCTCTATGGATACTTCAATACCACGACATATATTTAGTTAAATAATTTGTCAGAATCCGTAATTTAACACTCCTAGATCACATAAATACTTTGAATGGTTACCAAATTTTTGAGACACGTTGCAACAAAAGATTGTCCTACTTTCCAGTGAAAATTAGCATGACATAGTGTCAGACCTGTCAACCTCTAAAAACTCAAACGAAGAGCACCATGGAGAAAAGTGCCCCAAACGGGGGAGAAATGAGACAAAAGGGGGAGATTTTACATAACCAAAGTTATATCCATTTTCACAGGAGAAGACATCTCTCACTCACCCCAAAGTGAGTGGGTGGGAGATCTCCCCGTCGAACGGGGAGAGATGAGAGGTAGGTAATGTGTAACAACGGTTACCCTTTAAATTACAGGAACAACTCATTATTTCCTGTCGAATGGCCTGGAAGAGTATGAAATAAAATATTTTCTTCAAAGATAAAATCATCCAAATACATCGATGTTAAATATATAGTAATTCTTTCTGACATCATCGACTTCAGGATTTTAGATCAGAACATAATTAAAGAGTGACACAACTGAATACCATAATATATATAAGCAGGCACACAACTGTATCTATCAACTAGAAAAAACAATATTAAAATATTGGAAATATTCCAGGCATAAAGAACACTTTTAGGCTCTCTCATATGGCAGACAGCGCATAGTAAACTTCAATAAAATATATTTCATAAACAAATGAATTACCCTCTCAAGGTTTTCAATAATCAGTGTTACTTACAAATATGCATGCACGCACAAACACGCACACAATACGCGCAACACACGACATATGCAACGCGCACGTAACAGACTTTCAGGCAATACAGACAATCACGCAAACACACACGCTAACACACTTGCAACATACGCACGTAACACACGTACGCAAAGAGGAGACAGAGAGGGAAACAGGCGGACAGATGTTTATATATTTTTATACAGCATAGCTATGATGTTTCAGCAAAAGAAACGGATAATTTACTGTATGTGTGTACGTATTTGAGTGTGTACGGATTTGAGTATGTGTATCTATTTGTATGTATGCATGTGTATATGAATGCAGGAGACGTAGTAGCTGGGGTGTTGAGGTCACACTGCTAAAGTCATCAAAAATATTCCAAGGCGAGGAATTGCATCATTGTGCTACCAAATTTCATGTTTCTCCTTCCTACTAAGCTAAAGAGGAGATATGGGTGTCATTCAATGTCTAGTTTTGATACATACCGTACATCCTGTTACGCTGGATCTCCCTGAGAAATACGTGAATGGCACACGTGTCTGTGGAATAGTCAGCCAATTGCATTTTAATTTCATGAGCTGGTGTTTCATTGTTCGAATAAACGAAACAGTGGTCGTCTGAACCGAAGGAGGTCCCACAAGCAAGCAAAGGGGGGAGGGAGGGGTGGAGGGAAATTATATATACATACATATATACATATATACAGGTTGTGCCAAAACTGTATACACACATCAACAGCATTCTAATAAATATATTGCCTGTACAAGTAATCAAAGTGTGTGCACATTTTTGTGGGGTAGTATGTATGTATGTATGTATCTCTCTGCACTTGTCGTCACATGGTACCATGGGCCCAGCACTGTGTCAATAATTGTCACAGGTGTAGTGTTTGTACCAGAGTTTTCAAGTCGCTGGCTGGACTAAAAAGTCACACTCGCTCAGTGCATCGGTAGGGGTTCTCCTACATGGATATAAAGTAGTGGCCGTACTTGAAAACGAGTTGGCAGCCACCATGTATGTATGTGTGTGTATATATATATAATTGGTGTTGGATGCTTAAAGCGTCCGTAAGCGGTAGGCCGTTTGACCACTCGATGCTCTTACAGAGCAGAGTATATCACATAAGAAACGGAGAATCAGTGGTGCGACGAATAAAATTTATTAGACATATTACAATCGTCTTTGGCGACCAGCTCGAGGCACGATCGATGTAATGATCGAACCTGACTCTGAAATCGCAAGGTCCTCAGGAACGTCTCGATTCTACGTAGAGTTCTGGTCGCCAGAGAAACGATTGTAATATGTCTAATAAATGATATTCGCCGCAACACTGAGTCTCCGTTTCCCGTGTGATTGTGTGTGTGTATGTGTGTGGGACGGACGGAAGATTGTAGGAAGTAAAGTTGTAGTAGTGAAATACAAGACTATAGAAATTTAAATGTAGATTTAGTTTCATTAACTATATACATATATATATATATATGTTGATAATGTTTTACGATATTTTTTTTATTTTTGTATTTTTTAATTTTTTAAAAATTGTTTTATCATTTTTTTTCCTTTATCCACTCTTTATTGGTTATACAGAAACTATAAATATTTGGAATAAATGGTAAAGTCTGTATACACACGTGCCTGAAATTCACAAAAAAGGCAAATTCCTTATATTTTTAGCAACTTATTCATTCTTCTAAATAGTCGTAAATCAATGTGAAACTCATTAGCATACCATTTATATCGTATTAATTACAAGTAGTTAAGGTCGTGGATTGGCAGAATCGGTAGGGTCGGACAACATGCTTAGCGGCGTAGTTACAGGTAACCCGAGGTTACGCATATGTCCACACAGTGGGCATGAACTCGAAACCTTATAGTTGCTAAGCAATTTCCTTAACCATGCAGCTTTTCCTACCCTCAATGGGAGAGATATTTCATTAAGAAGTGTCAGCTGTTGTCAAGTAATTTGTTTCTATGTATGTGTATATGTTTATATCTATGTTGGTTTTAGACCAAAACTTTCATCCAGCTTTAAATCGACTCATGGGTAGAAAAGGGTGAAGGATTTCAAACCTTGGTTAGTTACAAATAAACAAAATTATGGGAAAAGTTATCAACTAAAACTGAAGATAAATAAAGCTTAAGTAAAGATATGAAGGATCGACGGAATAATGTAAAGAGATAACTAGAGGAATGGAGAAATATGAGATAGTTGTGTGTAAATATATATATATATATATATATATATAGTGTGGGGTGGGGGATATTTACTTTTTTAAATATGGATATGGATGGTGAGAAAAAAAAACGGAGGGAATTGAGACGAAGAGAAGAGAATGAATGAAAGCATGATGAGGGAGAAGACATGAGTGAAATAACGAAAATAGGAAGATAATAACTTAGGGGGATAAGTAGAAATGTCAAGAAGACTGAAAAGGGAAGAACACCATAGAAGATAACTGATGTGCTGCCATAGTAATGGATCTCCGTCGGTTTTGGCGACGGGTACCCCAGTTGTTCGATCAACGTAAAATCCTGCTAGTAAAATTAACTTGCAACTGATTGTATATTCCACAGACGTGTCGCCTTCAAGTATCTCTCGGGGAGATTCAGTAAGGCACAGTGTGTGACAAAATGGATATTTTGACTTATCATTGATCCTTTTTTTTTATTGTTCTTCATGCAGCTTTGTACCTTATAAAATACTACATGCGCTTTAATGGGAAATGATAGTTAAAAATCGTAAATCACTCGCAAAATGTTTTAAATTGTCCTTACAAATGCTTCTCTGACTCAGTAAGTGTGTGTGTATGTGTATCCGACGGGCTTCCACAGTTTCTATCTATTCGCGTGACATTGTTTAACCCTAAGCTTTTGTAGAAGGCACTCCTCCAACCAGCGACGCACTGGGACTTAACCCGAAACCAGGTGGTGCTTAATCAAACTCCTAAGTCACACAACCAGCCTACGCCTATCACCATATACACATATTAGTATACAAGAAAATAAATTTGTTTGTATGTATGTTTTACGTGCGTATGTGTAATCGTAAGCTTTTAACTCTTCTGTAATGGCAAAATAGCGAAAATAATTGCAATTAGAGTTTGTTTCCCTCAACATGATAAAATATACATCCAATAGGATGCAGAAGAATGTTATTTCCATGATGGAATAAATGTTCAACGGAGCTAACAATTTCCAAGAAAATTCACTTCAGGTTTTTAAAATCTAGTTGATCTTTAAATTACTTTCTTTGGCTGTTTTATCTAGAACTGCTCATTCTAAATGATTTACAAGCCTCCGTTGCGGTATCTCTGTTATCAAATGACATATCTGAGGTAGAGTCGACGTCTGCTTACGCTATAATGGGCGCACAGTTTTTCTAGCTCTGCTTCGCATTCTTCCTAATAAAATAATTTCAAGATATAGTTTGGTATGTTTCCGAAGCTAGTTTTGATACTTCTTGATCTGACCACACTACGAAAATTACTAAGACAGCATTTCCTACTACAGTGCACACCCACTCACTCCCAAATATATCACAGTTCATAACGGCATACGATCATCTCCGCCTTTGTTGATCTAAATATCGGTTCTCTGGACCATACAATATTTAGTATTTTCTTTCGATTACATGTACCTTAAACTGTGTGTGTGCGTATGTATGCGTGTGTGTGTATATAACACACGCACGCACGCGTGTATGTATATACACGTATGAATGTATATATATATATATATATATATATATGTGTGTGTGTGTGTATCTTTGGATACAAACTTACATATTGACGCAAACATATATCATCTATTTTAGAATGAGGGGAAAGCCTGCCAATAGCTGAGTCTACACATGATGATATGCGGTGTACGGTGTTGAAAAATCTAATTAGGCAACTAGCTTGATATATTTGCGTAAATACAGTTAAAGATCATCCGATAGACAGAGGAGGTCTACACAGTGACGGCGCTACTGTTAAAGCCAACCTGGTAGCACACTATTATTCAGAACTCAATAAAAGTAATAATAATAATGGCTTCTAATTCAGGCACAAGGTCAAAGTGGACTGTGGCAATATTTTAACTCAGATTGAGAAGGACCGCAACATTTATTTTAAAGACACTGCGGAAAGCGCTTGTTAGTTCAAACTATATATACATTTTTTTCTCCTTATAACACTTTACAATACTTCGGATAATTTATTTACTTTGTAACAAACAAAAGATTTATTAACTAACTATAGATACATTGATAAACGAGCTATATATTGACAAACTCGAAACTTTGTTATAGAATAGATATTTTGTGAGACACCACTAGAGATTTACCGACAATCTAGAAAGTCTATGGTACGCGATTAAAGAGTTATTCACAAATTCACTGGGATTTTTATAGCCTCTTTGTCTCTCTGTTACTCTTTTTGTCTCTATCTCTCTCGCTCTCTCTATCTCGCTCTCTCTATCTCGCTCTCTCTATCTCGCTCTCTCTATCTCGCTCTCTCTCTGGCTCTCTCTCTCTGGCTCTCTATATCTCTCTTCTCTCTCTGTTCTCTCTCGTTCTCTCTTCTCTCTCGTTCTCCTCGTTCTCTCTATCTCACTCTCTCTCGTTCTCTCTATCTCACTCTCTCTCGTTCTCTCTCTCTCGTTCACTCTATCTCTCTCGTTCTCTCTCTATCTCTCTCTCTTCGGTACACATATAAACATGTCACACTCCCCTCTTCTTTCTTTGTTTCGTTGCCTAATATTCCTTGCTCTTTCCTGCCTTTTCATTTCATTTATAGCATTTATAGTCGTTTCCAATACCACATTACTTTTCCATGTTTGATTAAATATTAAATATTAAATTCTTATGTTTATGTAAATTATAAACAAAAGAAAATACGAAATATAGGTTGTTTCTCTGATGAGCTAATGGTTTCTAATTTAGACACAAGAACAATAATTTAGAGTGAAGGGGGATAGTCCATTATATCGCCATCAGTACTTTACTGGTAATTTAACTTATTGATCCGAGATGGGTGAAATTTATTGTTGACCCTGGTGGTATTTGAGTTCAGAATGTAAAGAGCCAGAATGTAAACTGCCAAACATTTGTCCAATCCATCGCTTTAATGATAGGATCGAAACAGGGCCAAGGCACTCTATTCGCTGTGTGTGCTAAAAGAATGAGAACAACCTCTATCATTTAATAATATTGCTTTTCATCGTCCTACAAATATTTATTATTAGATTTTTAACGTTAAACGTATTAATGAAAATATTATTCACCTGCAGGAAACGGCAGATGAGTGGTTGCGTTCTCACATGCGTCTCTGTCCAACTTTCGCCGGCTCCTGGAATATGCTTCGCTAATGGGTTCATATCGGGACTAAAACATTTCCCGAGTTAGCTGCAATACATGCAAAAATGTTACGACAATCTAAATGAATGCCCGTACTCTCAACCGCCACAGCATAATTATATATAGCTTGCTTCTCAATGCTTGGTGCTTCAAAATAACTAAACAGTTAATAGAAGATTAATCAGTACTGATGCAATTACAAAGCTATTAGACAAATAAAAAAGAAAATGTTTGTCTTGTCTTACGTTTTGAAAATCTTCCGTATTGCATGTGAACTATAAAATAGACGAATACACAAATAGGTTGCACAGAAGCCGACCAAGTTTGGACAGACGCCTGTGAGAACGCAACAACTCATCTGCCGTTTCCTGCAGGCGGATCTTTCTATTTTTCCGTCTCCAGGGGTAAGTTATCAAATTCATTCAACTAATTCATGTATTGCTGTAGATTTTCAAATAAAAAAGCAACAGGTATAGAATTTTACAAAAGTTAACAATTAATTATTGAAGCTCAAATAAACTTTGAATTATATTCAATTTATAATTGTTTCTACTTTTGGCACAAGGCCAGCAATTATCCAGTGCATTGCTGGTACTTTATTTTATCGACCCCATAAGGATGAAAGACAAAGTTAACCTCGACGGGATTTGAACTCAGAATGGCAAGGGCCGTAACTCTATGCATCAAAGCATGGCGTCCGACCTTCTACCGATACTGCTAATCCACCGCCCTTATTTAGTTTATAATGATTCATTGACAGTATTAAATTTACATCCAGGGCATTGTAAAAAAATAAAAAAGAGAGACCATGGTTGTTACTAAGCAGATAGCTATAACAATATTTGATAATTATTTAGAATAGTTTCAATGAAATGGGTTAAAATACAGTAGGAGACTGAAACTATAACGCTAGATAGCAATAGAAGTGTTGAAACTATAAAAATAGATAACTATAATTGTTTCTGCTATAATGATAGTTGATAACCATAAATAATTGTTGAATAAAATCGCTCCAAGTTCCGCTGGAGACGACAAAACGAGGACTGCATTCACATTTTCTGTATCAACTAATATTAGAGTTACCTGCATCATAGTTATTTTTTTTTTTTTTTAAATCTTGCAATGTTTTGCAAATTAATCTAGTTAGTTTTTTCTCGTTCCTTCGAAATGTTTAATGATACGTATTATTGTACGTAAATTAAAATGATTGTTATAAAAGCAATAGAGTATGCTATAAGTAGAAACTGTTGCTATAGCAGTCCCGTTAGCGATATTAAGATTTTGTAATCGACGCCATTCTATTTCAGCTCAATTTAATGACGCCCCTAAAATGCATAGATGTCCTTAAAATATATATGAATACCTAGAATCTTGATTAAAAATTAGCTGATTTCATATTCAAATACAAAATAACCGCATCTATAGCAATGAAACTACATATAGATAGTTTATATGTATATTTATTTATTTATATA
>OZ024755.1:10727570-10737570 GCA_964016885.1 Eledone cirrhosa
CTATTTTATTTATCTTTCAATATTTTATTTTGTTTCTATTGCTTCGTGTTATATGAATTATCTTTTTTCTAAGTGTTTTACTGCTGTTGATTTTTACTAACCAATTTTTTCCCTCCTTATTTCATCGTTCATGTTGGTCGATTTCATTTATAAATTGTTCATTTTGTATTCAATGGTCTCTGAGAATCACAAAAGGCCACATTAATTGTATAACCACAACTGGCCATAAATACTGCTATAAAAGAATGACTGAATTGGGAAGACGATTAGTATTTCTCTCTCTTTTATACCTTAATCTTTCGATCCACTCGAATAAAAAAAAAACCCGGGTTGTTGGTGGCATTACAGTTTAATGAGTACGTAGCAGTGTATGAAGAATGGAATAGAATGAGTAATCCTTTTCAATTGTTATTTATATTGTTATAATCACATCAAGGCGCTGTTGTGAGCTCTTGGCAGCGACAAGAGCTCAGCCGTCAGTCTCCGACTCTCTACTATACAGTCAACTGTCCCAAGTATCAAGTGCTGCTGAATAAGGATCTTAATAGTTTAAACTAGTAAATCCGTGACACGTGCACACGCATACATATATATGAGATAGATATCTATTTTTCTATGTTTGCATCTGGAGCGTAACTTATTTAATGGAGACATCATAATGTTTATTTAATTATGATCAGACAGTTGATGAAGCAAAAGAAACATTAGATTTCATGGTTTATCTTAATCTATAAAGAACAAAACCCACACAGAACTAGATTCGTCTACCTAATTTGCATATCAATGCAAGCGTTCGCGCTGTGGATTAGTTAATTTCCAGAAACACCACACCGCCGTAGAAGTAGAAATTTAACATAAATTTAATTACTGGATGAGTTCCTGCATATCATAAAGTGATGTAAACTATTAATCTCTGAAGAAGTGGTGTTAATAAATGGGCTTACCGTAAATTATATATATATATATATTTATTTATTTGATCGTGTGTGTGTGTGTGTGTGCATGAGTGTGTATTCAGGAAAAGTGAAAGCAGACAAATCGATGGTTAGACATGCATGTGATCGACAAGAGTGAGAGCAGGGAAGGGAGGTATGCTAGATGGTTGGTGTGTGCGTGTGGATCGGTAGGCATGTAGGATCGTAAATAGAGAGGAGGTAACTACATTTGGACACACACACACACATACACACACGTACGTACGTACGTGTGTGTGTATATATGATGAAATACACCCACATATTCGTGTATGTGTGGTTTCCGCTTTAGCATGTTTTGCTCGGTGACCGAAAGAGCTAAAATAATTAAAATAACTCAATCAGAGCAATTGATCAAATTATTTCCTCATACTTTGTAATTATAGATATATATATAAAACAGCATCAATGACAACACCAGCAGTTCTACCAACGACAGCAAGAATGACGAAACTGCAAGCAGTATGAACTACAATTCGAACATCAGCGACAAAAGTTATGCCATTAACAATAACGGCAAAGACATCACCAGGAGGAACAAGACCATCAACAACGAGAACGTAAACATCGATAGCACAAGCAACAAGAACGACACCAACAACAAATGATACCGACTAGAAAATGATACTACCAACAATAACGACAGCAGCAACAATGTCAGTGATGACAATTCTAAAAAGAAATCCGTAGTAAAATCTGAAAAGGTAATTAATTTTAAGCAGATATGCAAAAATAGAAACTAAACAAAATATATTTTTAAAAAAACAACAAAATAATATCGACCCGGTATAACAAAATAAAAAAATAGTAAGTAGATCAATGGATACCTCTTGTATATTGATAATAAAGATATATTATGCAACAAAGTACATCATCGATATACAACAATAAAAGTAACAACGACTACGGCGACATCAAAGATGGCGGCAAGGACAATAACGAAATATATGTAACAGTAACAACAATAAAACAACAGTAAACAAAACAGCATACAACTACAACAGTAGCAATAGTGATAACAACACCAAAAACAAGAACAGCTACAGTAACAAAAACAGCAATAACCATAACAGCTAAAATGACAGTAATATCAGCAAAAATAACAACGGACTCGATGGCGATGTCGGCAGTCGTTATAAGACAATAACATCTGCAACATTAACAACAATATCAAGTCAACAACGACGACGGCGAGTAATGTAAATAACTACAAGACAATGTCAATATATATACAGTAACAACCAATATCATCTGTATCAACAATAACATCACGACTGTAACAATCTCTCTCTCTCTCATATATATATATATATATATATATATATATATATATATATATACACACACACACACAACAGTAACAAAAACCAATAACAACGAATACTACTAAAACATTTAAGATGGCGACAATATTAAAGTATATGTAACAATAACAGCAACAACAGAAACGCCAACAGTAAAAACGACTAGGACGAGTCCGATGGTGGCAATGGCAACAAGACATTATGAATATATGAAACAGTAACAAAGTCAATCACCACCACCACGACAATAATTGTACTGAGAATCAGATCAACAATTGTGACAGTAAACGCCAATAAAATCCTGATCGATAATATAAAAGATGCATACTTAGGTATCAATAAAAATATAAGTAAACATCAGTAAGAAACAAAAACAAAATGTGCTTACAATAATCACACCATCAACAATATAATACAAACAACAACACCAACAACTACAACAAAAAATTACAAATAAAAACGACAAAAACAAAGAAAGGCATCAATAATAATAGTTGTTTCTACTTTTGGCACAAGGCCAGCAATTACCCAGTACTTTACTGGTACTTTGTTATCGACACCGTTGGGATGAAAGGCTAAGTTAACAATAATAATAATAATGATAGTAATACATAAGAAATCAACATCAACGGCTACACCGAAAGACAGCGGTATAACAACAAACACAAACAATAACAAATGATGGTGACCAACACCACGACGACCACAACCAGTATCACCAACACCACCAACACCACCACAATAACAAAACATCTGATTCGATGTGAAAGTTGATAAACATGAGAATGAAAACGATAAAGGCCGCAAAAGGAACAATAATAATCTGCAACATTTTGATTTTTTTTTTTTTTTTTTTTTTTTTTTTTTCATTTGCAACAAAAGTGTCAAATTCGTAAACCTCGCGACCGACAAGAAATACAGTAGCATTATCAACTAGTCGTAATAGTGTCGAACTTATTTTTGGAGTCTGGGGGAAAGGTCAAAGTAGATAACATTATCTACCTTTGCAGCAATGTCGCATCTTCAGAAAGTGATGTCAACATCTGCATTACAAAATTTTGCTCTGTCCTGAACAGTTTGACTTCCATACGGAAGTCCTCACCGTCTGATAAAACAAAGGGAGACCACTTCCAAGCAGTTATAGCCTCAAGTTTGCTGTCTGGGAGCTCCACATGAATATTGACTTGAGAAAAAGCTAGATTGATATAACATGCAAATGCTGCGTTTTGTGTTTTAAATATGTATATATTGATGACAATACCCGACAAAATAAGTTTCCCAAATCATCCGATTAAGAAGTTTGTGTTTTGCTGGACACTGTTGGAGAAGCAAGGATAAATATTTCAGCGATGTACTGATGTGCAACCACATCCAGGGACGAACCAAAGCCAGTTGGCCATGTAAGGACTACATCAACCAGCTTGGTCATGATACAAATTGCACTGTAGATCTTCAAGAGCAATGTAGGCTCGAGGGGCAAGTCAGGACAGCGCGATTGAATGATGTACCAGCACTGCGGGAGATAGAATAATCAAACAAACTAAGAAAGTTGCGTTTTAATATATTAATGGTGTGTGATATAAGAAACCAATATAGTAATGGTGTGTTAGAGAAACCCTATAGTTTGAGTTGATTGCTGACATGTGGAAGTAATTAAATATAAGAATGTTATATTAATTAATTTCTAGGGTATTATTACATGAATTGTCATTATACACGTATTAAATAACATACAGGATTTAATACGAGTTACTTTGTAAAGAAAATATATTTACAGAGAGAAATGGTGAGTTAGAACCCAGTTCCTTGTGATTGGATAGTGAACTTCATATTGTAGTATATCTGAGATATAATATGGAGTGTATATTTGAACATAAATTTACGTTCAAACACACACATGTATACACACACACACACACACACACACACATATATATATATATATATATATATATATATATATATATATATTACCAAAATTAAAGATGCCATATCTGAGAATAACGACTGTAATTGTTTGTTTATTTAATATATATGTCATTCGACTTTTATTATACATACATACATGCATACATACATACATATCCGCACACACGGTGTATTATTAAAGTTGATATCTATATAGACTGTATTAACACGGACGGTAATTAGCGACGGTATTGTTTCATTTGCAAAAAGAGCGAAAGATGAAACAATAACTACAGATAACAGTAACATCGTCATCATCAGCAACATCCTTATCATCGTCATCGTTGTTGTTGTCGTCGTCGTCGTCATCAACATCCTTATCATCGTCATCATCATCAACATCAATAACAAAAGTAGCAATAACTACAACAATGAATGTTTTATTTGCAACAAGAGCAACAGATAGGACAATAACAGTAATAACATCCTCATCATTGTTATCAGTAACAACTCCAGCAGTATCAACAAACTATTAACAGTAAGAAAAACATCATCATCATCATCATCATCAACCTCATCATCATTTTCACCACCGTCATCATCGATATAAAACTAATAACTGCATCAACATCGCCATCGTCATAGACAAACGATATTAACAGGAACAACGACAAAAGTAAACACCCTCGGAAGAGATCTCTAGTTTAAAGACAGCTTCCTCTTTCCTTGTTAATGATTATTCGGGATCCTTCCACCTTCCTTGCTAATCATTATTGGACACTTCCGTCATCCTTCCCAACCAGGGTTAAGGAGAGCTTCTGCCTTCCTTGCCAATCAGTCTTGGGAATTCCTGAAGGGGGCCAGAGAATGGAACTTTTCTTCCTGAATAAATGGTAAATAAAACGAAAGGAAACATTGTCATAAATATTTACAATAAACAAAACTAATTTCAACAATAAGAGCTACAACAACAATTAGAACACCAACAACAGCTAAACAGCTGCATCAAAAACAAAAGCAAGAACATAAATAACAATAAAAGAACAAACACATCATGAACAACAAAAATAGCTACAAAATCTAAAACGGCAGCAAAAGAGCTCCTACCACAATAGTAACATCATTAATATCTACGGCATTCGTCTTGCTAAAAGTAGCGGACAAGTATCCCTTATATTTACAAGTGAAGGTGCATTTATGTAGTTACATAACCTGCTAGAAATAACAGCCAAATCTCCATCTGATTATATCAAAGCGTTGTATACAAGGAAAAAACGAAAATTAGAAAATATACATGCAAGCCTTAAAGGAAAATCATACAATAATGTAATCCTAGATATGATCGAATATATTTCTTTAAAGTGGTGCCTCAGTATGGGTACAGTTTAGAGACTGAGAAAAGTAAAATAATCTCTCTCTCTCTCTCTTTTTCTCTAGAGAGAGATTGTCCCTGCGTGTCGTAATAGGCAGTAACAATGGTTGGCGCCAGAAAGGACATTCTGTTGTAAAACTGCATAAACGATCCTATTTCACGGGGCTCGTGAGGCTAATCCCGTTTTGTTGGGTGTACATGCGTGGGTGTATTTATCAGGCTTGCCCAAGAGCTCAACAACTAGAATTTCAGTAGTAACAATAACAAGGTGCCGCATAATTGCATTTACGTAATCCTGCAATCGACTAGATATATAGCAGCCAAATCTCCATCTAATCACACTAGATTTCGTTGAAAATAATTCTGCATACCCACGTAAAATAGAGTGGGTGTTACTGCTGGAATGTCGCTGTCTTGACATGGGCCCTTCTCGATCAAAACTGACTTGTGTCTAAACAACAATTAAAATATAGTATCCTCAATAGCAGTAATTACTACTGAAGTTACTGTAGTAAATATAGCATCATCATCATAATCGTCGTTCTGATAACGATTATCATCTTTACCATAATTATTATCATCATCATTATCAGCTTTATCATCAGCTTCAATAGTCATTTTCCCCCTTACTACCATCACTATCATCATCGTTAATATCATCACCACCGACATCAACAATAACATCACCAACATTATCAAAATCTGCAACCCGACCGCATTATCATGTGATAGCGAAGGCAGTGAGTGGAAAAATTTGGTAAAAAAATGTAAAGAAATAGATTAAATAAATAAAACGAAAATGTAAATAAAATAGATGAAAAGTATATAAACATATATGCACACACACACTATATATATATATATATATATATATATATATATATATATATATACACACACGTTTATATATATATATATATATATATATATATATACACACACGTTTATATATGTATGTAAAAGGTAAACAAATGACAAAATAACAAAACAAACGGCACAGTATATGGAAGGAATATATTAGTTTAACGCTTGAAATAATATATATATATATATATATATATAATTGTGTGAAAATAAAACCATTCTCCTATTCATCATTATAATTATCGCTCTAATAATAATAATATTAATAATAATAATAATCACCATTGTGTGTATCATAATCTTCCCCACCGTCAGCAACATCATGATATCCTTATCAACATCTTCAATATCATCACCACAAACATCACCATCTCCACAAACACTACTACCGCCAACATTATCTACACCATCAACCGTATCAACACATAAGTACAAAAATAAACAAAACAAGATAAATTAAAAGTAAAACAAACAAACAAAAAATAGAATAAAACTAAAATTAAGGGAATGTAGGTGGTGCCCCAGCCTGGCCACAGTGTAATGACTGAAAGTATAAAATATATAAGTTAAAGACAGTAAAATATATAAAACATATGAGAGGTAGGTAAATATAAAACTCTAAACATGATGGAATATATGTGAAAATCCAACAGATATTTTCATCTGTGCCAACATTTGTGTTGTTGAAATAACGCAGCTGGCGGAAGTTGTATCTCCAACAGCAACGGACACATACCGACAACAACAATAACAGCAGCAACATCACATATCTCATTAAGTTACTCAGCAGCAGCAACGGACATATACCAGCAGCAACATCACATATATCATTAAGTTACTCAGCAACAGCAACGGACATATACCAGCAACAACAGCAGCAATAACATTGCAACAATAACAAATATATCATTAAGTTTATCAGCAGCAATAACAGCACAACAGGAGCAACAAATATATATATCAAATTACTCAACAGCAGCAATAGACACACACTAGCGACCACAGCAGCACTAACAGCTCACCAGGAACAATGAATATCATTAATTTTGCCATCAGCAGCAACATACATACACCAACAGCAATAACATTGCAACAACAGCAGCAACTATATCAAGTTTGTTAGCAGCAGCAATAAGAGCACACCGGGAACAACTGTATCATTAAGTTACTCAGCAGCACCAATAGACACACAACACAACAGCAGCAATAGCATTATAACAACAACTATATCATTAAGTTACTCAGCAGCAGCAATAGATACACACTAGCAACAACAACTATATCATTAAGTTACACAGCAGCAATGGGCATACAACAGCAACAGCAATAACAACAATATCAACTATATTAATTGTTTGTCATCAACAGCAGCAGCAAATATATCAAGTTCGCCAGCAACAGACACACTCCAGCAACAGCAGCAGCAATAACAACACTACTACTACATCAGTAATGTACCATCAGCAGCAACATTCACAACTCTGGTGGCAACAGCAGCAGTGACAGCACAACAACATCAATAAGTTAATCAGCAGCAGCCCGGCACACCTACACAGCAACTATTGTAACAGCATCACCGACAGCAGTAATAACAGCAACTACTACTACTATTACTACAACTGTTACCACAATTACTACTACTATTATTACAACTATTACTACAACTATTAGTACACAACCACTACTACAACTATTACTACTCCTACAACTATTACTACTATTATTACTATTACTACTCTTACACAACTATTACTACAACTATTACTACTATTACAGCAGTAAGATAACCAGCAACAACAAACTTTACAGCAGTAAGCTAAACAACAGCGCAAAAACAACAGTAGCATAAGCAACAGCAACATCAACTATAACAGAAATTTAAACAGCAGTAATTGTATTATATGCAGCAGCAACACCAACAACAGCAGTAAAAGTAACAGCAGCAAGAACAACAACGGCAGCAATAAGATAAACAAAGATAACAGCAGCAACATCAAGACAAATATTATATAAAAAGCAAAAGTAAAGAATCGCATCTGCTGGCGAAACAGCAGCAGCAAATACTAAGAGAAGAAACAACAGCGGCAAGTGTTGCAGCAAGAGTGCAGAAACAGTAGCAGCAGCAACATTGACTGCAGCAGAAACGTGCATGAACAACAGCAGCAGTAGCAGAAGCTGTAGTAAGAATGCGCGAAGAGAAGCAACTAACTACAACCTCAGCAACAACAGTGAGAACGCAAAAGCCAGTACAGTACGAGTAAAAAAAAAGTTGCAACAGAAACAAGAGCAACAGTAGCAGCAGCAGTAAGAACAGCAGCAACGCCAGCAGCAGCAGGAACGCTGTGTGCCGGTCATATCAGCATGCTAGGCGCTGCCATAGGAACAGCATCTCAACTAGATTCAGTGTTGTTTTTATTCAGTTCGGGTCAGCTATCAACTTTTACGCTGCTAAAAATCCGTCGATGCCTGGCAGGCAGGTAGGCAGATTCTGCGCCGACTACAAGATTCATCATTATATTCCGTCGCCACTAATACCCCCCGGGGGTGGGGCCGGGTTTGATCAGGACATTATAGCCAGCAACAGTTGTTTATCATTATTGTCATAACTGTTGTTTGTTTTGTTTGTTTGTTTGTTTGTTGGTGGAGGAGGTGGTGTTGTTGGGTCGATGCTATCTTAGTTGTAGTAAGTACTCGCAGTTTGTAGTAGTTTTTAGTTTTAATGTTGAAGTGCGAAGAGGGTGGTGTGTTTGTTAGTAGATTCAGCGTAATGTTTGGTTGGGGCGGGTACATAAGGAATCGGTTGTCATAGAGGCGTCTTTCACAGAAGCCACAGTGGTGGAGGGGTCTCAGAAGACGGGTAGGGGGAGGAGGAAGGGGAGGGATCTGTTAGTAGAGAGGAGGGGGAATTGAGGATAAGCAAAAAAGCTCGGAGAACTATATTAGTGCAAAAAAACAAAAACGAATTGGATTTTGAGTGTAAACAACAGACAGTTGGAGTGGATAAGAGCTGGAATAGAGTGGTGTGTCCAGTTGAGTGACACTCTGTCATAGTGACGACGTTTGTTACGGTGACAGTGGGGACCGAAGGAGGAGGCGGGAGAGGAGAAGAAAGAGAGTTGGAGGAGGAGGAGGAAGAGGAGCCTTTACACGACAAAAGAGAGGAGGAAGAAGGAAAAGAAGGAAGAGAAGTAGTGGTGTTAGTGGTGGTGGTGGCGACAGCCACATCTGAAGTGGCGGAGTTGGTGGAAGTGGAGGAGGTGGAGTTGGAGACGACCTTTATTAATACTACTACTGCTCCTACTACAACTATTACAAGTACTACTATTGGAACTACTACTACCACTTCAGGGAATACTACTACTACTACTACTATTACCTTTATAGGTGGCGGTGGTGGTGATGATATTGACCAGAGTGGAGGAGACTATGGTGTCGTTACACGTGGTATAGGTGTTGGTATAGGTGGTGTAGGTGTTGCTGGTGGCAGAGGTGCTGTTATTGTCAGTGATGTTGGTGGTGGAGATGGTGATGGAGGTGTTGGTGTTGGCGGTGAAGGGCGAAATGCAGATGTTCCAGAA
>OZ024755.1:10742570-10747570 GCA_964016885.1 Eledone cirrhosa
CTGTTTGTGGGAAAGTGTACGTGCCTTTCTGCACATGTACACGCTTTTGGTTGTGTGTGTTTTTGTGTATGCACTTTTTTGGAGTGTGTATGCGTTCGACTGTTTTATGCAAATGTTGAATTGAGCATGCGTTTTCGTGCATGCATATGTATGAATCTAAAAATATATATAAATGCATGCGTGTGTGTATATCTGTATGTATGTTTGTGTACACTTGTATCTGTGTGTACATGCTTGCATATTTTCGTTGATGCATTTGTGTAAATGTATAAACGCATTTGAATGTGTGTGTATTTCTGTGCATCAGTGTGTTTATGTATGAAGGTGAATGCGTGAAATTGTGATATGCTAATAGTCAAATTGTGTTTTCTTCAGTGTATGCATGTGAATGTGTGCATGAGAATGTGTGTGTATTTATGTGTGTGTGCACCTGTATATATGTATGTGTGCTTGTATTTTTGTGCCAGAGCGTGTGCGAGAGAAGGGATATTGGTGTGTGTGTTTTAGGACACCCAGTGCTATCTGTTGTCTATGTGACTGCAGGTGCTCCATTCGGTTTTATGTATGTGTGTGTATATATATATATATATATATATATATACACACTTTGATTGCCTGTCTAGGAAAATATTTATTAGAATATTGTTGAAGCGTGTATACATTTCTTGGGGACACCCTGTGTCATATATATATATATATAAATGGGTCCTTAGTATAATGACTGAAACAAATTACTATGCATATATATACATGTATATATATATATATATATGTGTGTGTGTGTGTGTGTGTGTGTGTGTGTGTGTGTGTGTGTACAGTACCAATGACAGGTGTCGTTAAGAATGAGAGGTTAGCCTGTACATCGTACTCGCATCAAGGTATTTTCCAGATTTTTCAAAATGGCTGGCATATATTGAAGGTTGTCATTCATAGAAGAATGTTACAGTGGCC
Source organism: Eledone cirrhosa (assembly GCA_964016885.1). Classification (NCBI taxonomy): domain Eukaryota; kingdom Metazoa; phylum Mollusca; class Cephalopoda; order Octopoda; family Eledonidae; genus Eledone; species Eledone cirrhosa. The sequence goes on from OZ024755.1 coordinate 10,743,522, forward strand.
CCTAATGTATGTCTATTCCTGTAAATATGCCCTTTCTATATGCGAATCTTCTGGGATGTTGAAAACAATTTGACATTTTCTTTATTACCTTCTAATCATAATTTACTAATTAACCGTCACATTCCCTCTTTTCTTGAGCAGAGCCTCCCGCGATTAGTAAAGGGACCCACAGTCATCTAATCAAATGGCCCCAAATTACATACATGCTTACATACACACATACAAGCAAACCCACACACACGCATGCATGCATACATACATATGCACACACACTCACGCGTACTTTCGTTCATACATATATATATATAGATAGATAGATACAGACATACAAACATCAACGCTCTTGACGGCGAATTCTTGGCAAAATATCGCAGCTCCTTAATTCTAAGCGACAAATAACTACGATATCTGGAACTTGTTGCAAAATCTGTAAAATATTCTTAAGATTTTAAGGATGAACGAAATTAACATCTCCCCTGACACATATACATATAGGAAAGCATTCAGACTAGTGGAAATCAGCTGCCCTGCAGATGTTAATATAATGTAACAATATAGCGAAAATAAGAATATTTATACTGAATTACTGAGAAACCTGCAGATACTCCACCCGACTATATCTTTAGGTTTGTAAATCTGATGATTGGGGCTCTTGGATATATTACTAACTGCCTCAGTACAAATCTTGAGAAGTTGAGCTTCACAGAATCAGAAATAGTTCGGCTAGTTAGGAAGTTGCAAGTACAGTCCAATAATGAAATTGTAAAAATATGTAAAACATTACAAAAATTTAGCATGTATTAACTACATATATACACAATTATATATAGAAATATATGTATATATATATCCACATTTACCTCAAAATATATAAATCCACACATGCAATAATATCTGTACGTGTACATATACACGCAAATATCTGGAATCATATATTAATAATTATGACGGTGTCTAAATTCCAGGGAAAGTGTCTTATCATTGTATTAGTAATCGTTCTTTTCCTTATTGGTAAACAATTCATAAAAAATAAAGTAAAACCGTAACATACATAAATGTATACAAACATATATATAGGACTTAGTTGTTTTTCATACCTCGGTTTCTTGTCTAAATAGAGACTGAAGCTGGCGAGTAATAAATACATGTATATCGTGCTCCTAAACAGATATTGGGTTAGTTGTAATAGGTTCACAGCTTCGAAAGCTCTCATCCAAGCATGTATGTTTACTGTACATAAACATCAGTGAAAGTGGGCTCTAATATGCCTTTGTAAATACACATAGATGCATGCAGGCAAGCGTACATACATACATACATACATGCATACATACATATATTCATACATACATACATACATACATACATACATACATAAGCTGATTCTTTAACCGGAGGCAGGAAAGCGAATACCTGTGTGTGTGTGTATATATATATATACAGTATATGCTTGTATATATGATTGAGCAGATTATTATCAAATGCACACCAGCTGTATATGTTTTGTAAATCACCCTAATTCAATGTACCCCCACCCCACACACCCGTGTGTAATATATCCTGGAATTTTAGTATCCCCTTCATTTGATGCCCTCATGGCAAATAAAAGAAATTATTTGGGTGTCGGAGATGCTTTGCAGCATAGAGTTACGGCTCTTTATGATCTGAGTTAAAATCCCGCCGAGGTTAACTTTGCTTTTCATTCTTACGAGGTCGATAAAATAAAGTACCAGTCACGCACTGGGGTCGATTTAATCGACTTTCCCCTCCCCCCAAATTGCTGGCCTCGTGCCTATCTAAGAAACCATTATTGTTATAACTTTGACTAGTCTTATTACTTGAAAGTAGAACGTCAGATAGAATGCCTCAACAGTGTACACACCTTAAGAACGAATAGGTTGTGTCCGATTTAAAATACACGAGACATGCCATATGTCACTGCAGTGACGCTTATGACTCCATCACGAGTTATGGGTTCATAGCTGCATTAGTAAAGAATGGTGTGTTGATGGATACCTTTGAGTGCCGAACACAATGCTTTCTAGTATTTGTTCCGGTTCTTTATTTTCTTAGTTCAAATCGCGCCAATGTCAACTTTGCATTTCCTCCTCCAGAGTGGATAAAATAAAGTACCAGTCCAGGTGTGATGTTGATATAATCGACTTTTATTTTAAAAAATAATAATAAATTGCTGACCTTGTGCCTAAATTAGAAACCTTATTTTTTCAAAGTATCTCGGTCTTAATCATCTAATTTGCAATTCCATTTTTAAATATGGTAGAATGTGATTTGAGATAGATTAGTAGGCTGAGTAAACGTGAGAGCAATCATTGGTTTGCAAGTATGCAATAGTCTGTGTGTGTAAATGTTTCACACTTTCGTGGAATATTACAAAGTGTTCCAACATGTGTGTATAATTGAACGCAGCTAAATATGCGTGTGATTAGAAGTTAGGAGTTCGGCTCACGATTGTAATGTTGTGAGTTCAATTCCTGGTGGTACCCCGTGTCCGATCCGTATCGTCACGTTTCTCCAGTCTGGTTAGGTGTTAAAATATGTTGTAGCTGTAATTCAAACGGCTAACTTGTTTTATACACTATCTCACACTGAATAACCTCGAGAACAGCGTTAAGCGATACGCTCAGCCTCTTGTTTTCGATACGCTCAGCCCCTTGCACATTCATTTCACGGGGCTATATGTTCCATCGTTCAGATAAACGGAACTATCGTTATTGAAACCGATTCAGGTACAAAAGCACCAACGACAAGCGACGGTGGAACAATCTAGCTGTAGTATATGCAAATACACCAAGCATTTATTGGCAACCACGTGTTTCCTGGTTCGATCTCTTTTTATGGCATCTTCGTCACCAAGTGCATTTTGCTACAACCTCGTGCGAACAAGTGAATAGGGACAGCGCAATTTCGTTGAATGTGCACCATTGTTGTGGTATTTTTACACTTATGTCAGTTTTGATCAAGTTGACCTCTGGTCAAAGGATTTGCCACACAGATCATCTTTTTTCTTTACTTTTTAAAGAGTGTATCTTGCACTACATTATCAAAAGAGGATCTCCTATTTGAAGAGTGTAGAGGCGGAATTCATATATAATTAGATTCTATTACTATTTAGCAGGATGATCCAATGCATTCAGTTACTCTCGTCAGCTCATTGCGCATTTGTGTATTTGTGTGTGTGTAGATATACACATTCATAGTTCTATTTAAACATATGCTTACGAGTATCTACTGATATTGCAGTAATCACACTGCCATATAAGCACACACAGATAAATACATACACAGTCGACTGACACATACAAACATTAATTCTACAGATCTCTTTTTCCAACTCATTTTACTCATACATATTCCCTTAAACCCTTTCGTTTTCTCATTTTCAGTTTTTCGCCATAATATTGTTTCTATGTTTGACACAAGGTCAGCAATTTTCAAAAAAAGGTAAAGTCGAGTAAATCGACACCTGTGCGTTACTGGTATGGTATTTTATTTTATCGACCTCGTAAGGATGAAAGGCAAAGCTAACCTCGGCAGGATTTAAATTCAGAAGGTAAAGGGACGTAAACATATGCTGCAAAGTATGTTGTCCGACCAATCCACTGCCAATCCACCGCTCGCTATAATAATAACAGAACTATTTGCTGCTCACGCGAAACATTGCTTCTGCTATTTTAGAATTTCTTTGGGAATGTTATGGTTTTCATTGCTGCTTCGCAGCATTAATCTACAAAAGCGTACAGTATATGTACTTGTTATTGGATCTCCATCAAGTCCAACGATGACTGTGCCAGTTGTTCGAACAACGGACCAGATGCGTCCTTAGTGTAGTTCCCAGAGAAATTCAGCATCACACAGTATGTCAAGTTTGCTACTTTGAATTACAGGCACATCTAAGAAGACTGGACCAATGTGAAATAAAATATCTTGCTCAAGGATACAACGCGAATCAAAATCACGACCATATATATAATAATAATAATAATATTAAGAGCGTATATGAAAGCATATACTATATGTTTATATACAGT
>OZ024755.1:10755070-10760070 GCA_964016885.1 Eledone cirrhosa
AAAATAAAAGATTGAGGTTTAATCAAAGAATCGCTACTTTCCCCCTTAACGGGATCTTCTGAATTTAGTCTTCGGATTTTAGACTTCACGTTTATTATTACTATATATATATATATATATATATATATATATATATATATATATACTGGTGTACTCAGGGTTGGTATCCAGTTTCGGGGTGAAAATCCAATTAGAAAATCCAACGAATTTTGAGAGGTCCACGTAAGCGTTGATGCTATGTAAAAGATAGCATCAGCATCAATAGACATTACAACAGTAAGTAGAGCTATACCAACAGCTATTACAACAGTAAATACAGCTATAGAGAAGATGGCAACAGCACCTGTAGATATGTTGTCTTCCTTTTTCTTCTACAACTACAATGGTACGCGATGGGGCCCACCCACAGCCCCGGCGGACAGAAAAGGGCTCATATACAGTTTAGAGATTACGAAAAATATTTGAAAGTACTATTTGCCAAGTCAAATGTTCAGCTTGTGTTTTCACAATGTGTCTGACTCCGCCACAAACACAAAAAAGACAAGACCACACTAACAGTAGATGGAGAGAACAGATCATAAAGAGATCCATCATATATAGTCTGTACTAGTAATCCAGTGTTGTGAATGCAATGCCCAATTCCTCCCAGTGTTTGATGTGCTCCTTTTTAAGGGAAACGTTTTTTGTTCTTATTCCATTCTTCTATATAGTTATTGCTATTTATTGCTATCGATTCCTTTATGGGGTTTTATTTATATAATTGATTTAAACGTTTGTTACACCATGTAAATACTCAATGGTGTTCGTTTGATCTTTTCTCTTTTCTTTCATCGTTTGTACTGATCCCAATGTCATGGGATCGTTTGTCCAATAAAAGCAGTTTTTATTATTATTATTATCACCATCGTTGGGCAGTGGATTGACAGAATCGGTAGAGAGTCGGACGCCATGCTTTGCAGCATATAGTTACGGCCCTTTGTAGTCTAGGTTCAAATCCCGCTGAGGTTAACTTTGCCTTTCATCCTTACAGGGTCGGTAAAATAAAGTACCAGTAACGCCCTGGGGTCAATTTTCCCCTCCCAGCAAAATTGTTGGCCTTGTGCCTAAAATTAGAAACCATTACTATTATTTCAGTATCGGTAGAGCGTCGGACAACATTGTTTACGGCATTTTGTTACGTCCCTTTAGGTTATGAGTTCGAATCCCTCCGAGGTTACCTTTGCCTTTCCTCCTTACGGGATCGTTGAAATATAGTACTAGTACCACAAAGGGGTCAATTTATTCGACTTTGCTCTTCCTCCAAATTGTTGGACTTGTGCCATTATTATCATTATTATGATAATCATCATCATAATCATAATTATAAATGATGTATCGTCTTCTAATTACACTGTTGCTAGATTAGTTTAATAGCACAATATAAGCGTAGCCGTGTAAAATGCTCCCACGTGTGTAATCCGAGAGGGAAAATGCAATTGATTCAGGCAGACGACAGTTACGTAATAGGTTTAAATCGTTCTATCGACCGACAGACCAGTTATTTTCTTTCACTCTGTCTTTAATGTTTATTCATTTACTTCAATCATCTACTTTTCTGTTTTCTATTTGTATTATTTCTATTCTATAGCTGTCTTTAATATATATATATATATATATATATATATATATATATATATATATATATATATATGTGTGTGTGTGTGTGTGTGAGTATATATATATATATGTGTGTATATATGGATATATGTATATATATGTTATCTTCTTATCATCCAGTGTTAATCCCTCATCCAACAACTTCCTATAATACACCATCCCCCATATTATCCTGTCACCAGCGTTTCCCACCTCACCACATCAAACGTCATTCTTTAATATTGGGTGGCCGCCAGTGCTAGTCAGACTTATATCTATAATCATCGAAAGGGAATAAAAGAAGCCAGTATTAGAATAAGAACTAGTTTTGTGTATAGATATGTATGTAATTAAGATATATGTATGCATGTACTTACACACACAGTATCTATATATATGTGCATATACAATATAGTTACAGATGTGTATGTTTGTGTGTGAGCGTGTGTGTAGACATATAATATATATATATAGAGAGAGAGAGAGGGAGAGGGGAGATAGATAGATAGATAGATAGATAGATAGATAGATAGATAGATACACACAAAACCAATACGTAATTACACATGCATAATCACTTAAAAGAAAAGAATTCCGACACACATGTGAAAATATATACATACACACACACGCACACACACACACCAGCAATATAAGATTCAGCCCAGCACGTGTACGCACACACATGCACAGAAACAGGAGCAGTAAGGCATACTTACGAATTTCATCCCACCGGCACCCACACAATCTCACATAATCCCACAGATGACACACCTAGACACTCCACTTCGGAGCCCCCCTCCCGAATGCCGGACCACTCGCCTATCTCCCCCAACCTTCTTGACAACTTTCTCCAAACTTTCTTGTACCTACCTGTTCTCACCCTATCCGAAATCTCCACTACCCGACGAAGCACCCAACCCTCCTCTGATTTCTCCTAAGCGTGATGCTAATAAGAAATTGTATTTTTGCATCCCTGTGTTTGTTGTGTTTTATTTTTACAACTATATATATATATACATATATGCATGTATGTATGTATATATATATATATATATATATATATATATATATATATATATATATATATATATATATATATATATAACAGTTGTACAGTTGTGTATTTTGTGTATGTGCAAATGCCCCCACACATACACTATCACACATATACATAAATACATATATATTTACATGCAACAGTCCCAAACATGTGGGTATAAGTGCGTCTGTGTGTGTGTGTAAGGCCGGTCCCACATCAGAGTGGAAATCAGGTTATCAGCGTGCTGCATTTTATATTGATTTATTAGTATAGTTACTATAAATATATCCACTGCAGACACACACACATATATATACATAGCATCATAGACAGTCACACATGCCACGTACACAAACAGCCCACACCCACATATGCATCACATGATAGACAGGCACAAATACACACCCATATAGCGAAAGTAACTCACACACATATACACACAAACACAGCGACACTGACACAGACACATTGCGACACTGCCACACAATAACTAACACACATTACTCATACACTCACGTAGATACAAAGAGACGTATACGAACAGAGAAATAGGCACAAATTCACAGACATCTACATTATGTGTGTACTATATGATGGTCGAAACTGTACAGTTTTAATCTCTCTCTCTCTGTATATATGTATATATACATATATATATATATCTTTCTCGCTTTATTTATATATATATATATATATATATATATATATATATATATATATATATATATATATATATATATATATACATAGAGAGAGTGAGTGAGTTAGAAATAGACAGATAGACAGATGAATAGATAGAGAGTTAAAAAAGTAGGCAGATAGATAGATAGATATAGATATAGATATATTCAAAATATTCCTCGAACAACAGGACCGGTTGTCTTATCTTTCGTAACATATTAACATTAAAATGAGTTTTAATTTGTTCGGTTGGCCATTGGACGTAACGAAGTTGCATAGATACGAAATACGAAATTCGGTTTACAATCCTGAAGACCCTTGTTGGGTACGTGGCATGACTTCGCAGCTACAGATTAAGACAAGCATTGTGAACACTTTTTTATAGACGAAAACTGTTTAGACGTTTTGTCGAAACGTCTGTGCCTGTAATTCAAAGGACCAGACTTCTCATACATTCTGTCATGAGTAATTTCTCTAACAATTGCAATAAATATAAAAGTTTTGATAGAATGCACAGCTAGTTAAATTTTAATTTAAAATGAATTGTATTTGTAATGCAAAGCACTAGCTTTCCCAAATGATATTTTACGTTAAATCTCTGTGAAAATCATTTGACAAGGAGACGTGCTTGTATGAAAACTCAGCCACATGCATGCTAATTTCATGAAGAAGACTTTTCACTGATCAAACAAATAGAATATACATCGTCAAAACTGACGTAGATCCATTCCATTCCACTTCAGAGTTTATAGATTAGAAATCCTAATTGTAATGGAGTCGAATTAATGGATTGTATGAAAACTATCATCTTTCTGCCCTTGTCCCAATTTCAAAAATAATTATTTGGTCACTGTTTAATGTAGATTTAAGAAGTTATTTTGAATAAATGGAAATAAAATGTAATCAATATAAGACGTTACTTAAGACGGATCATCCACTAATGGAACCAAATTGGAAGGAACTGAAAATATTTATTACAGCATATATATATAAACATACTTGTGTGTATGTATATATATATATATATATATATATATATATATATACAGTACGAGAGATAGCTAAATAGATAGATACCCAGATACGAATATGTCTATGTACGTGTATGTGTGTATTCTTATACATGAATGCGCATACACACACACATATATATATATATGTATATATACATATATATATAGAGAGAGAGAGAGCGAGGAGCGAGCGAGTTGCACATATATTCTATATATTTAGGTTGATGTGTACACGAGATTCACTGAATCCAATGGTTAATTAATCCAGTATATGTGAGACAATACATACAGAAAATATTGCGTGAGCCTGTGTGTGTGTGTATGGGGATGGTATCTGTGTGAGAGTGCCTTCTTCATCAATGTGTTTATTCAAAGATATTAAATGTGTTTATTCAAAGATATTAAATGTATGGTCGTCACTTTCAGCAGAATGTGAAACGGTGATACTATGCAGATATAACCAGAAAAGAATTCTAAATGAAACCTAGGCTTTCGCTTAATTTTGTTTATACTATATATTTACACATACCTATACACTCCCACACACACTCACACACTAATACACATATCTCTCTGTCACTCTATGTATATATATATATATATATATATATATATATACAATGTGTGGT
>OZ024755.1:10767570-10770307 GCA_964016885.1 Eledone cirrhosa
TAAGTATTATTCTTCACATGCAAAATTACTTGTAGTTGTGTTTTCAGTATCATATGTATAAAACACAAATCAGCACGCGAGGCGGTAAATATTAACGAAGATTGAATATTGATGAATGAACAAATTTTGTTTTTCATCATATTTAATTATCTGGTTATGGGAAATCAATTGCTCCAGTTAGTAGTTGAAATTTCTCAATAAATAGTCGTGGAACTGTCTGCATACATTCAGTAATTCAGAACTTTTGTTCAAAATTGCAAAACTCTGAAATATTTCACACATTTCCGAGAGCCAGAGATCACATCTTCCGGACAATTAATACAGCTTCCAGGATCTATAATAGGTCATTCGATTTCATAGTTTATAATATTATTACACTTTAGTTACCAGATATGTTTAAACAAAGATTAGATTCAGTTAACCCTTGCACTTACTTTCATATCTATTTATTGAGAAATTTCCAATTATCATTTAGTTCAAGTCATGCTTTTACAAAACACGCAAATTTCAAGAGGTTTTAACATCTAAATATGTTTACATACACTGATCTATATATTGAGTTCGTTTATCATTACAGAGTTCAACACATCACCAATCTCACTTTAACTCTTTCCGTCTAAATCTCTCTCTCTCTCTCTCTCTCTCTCTCTCTCTCTCTCTCTCTCTCTCTCTCTCTCTCTCTCTCAATATAAATCGATACATATGTGTATATGCACACATGTCTATGTATGTGTCTAATATATATATATTAGACACATGTGTGTGTGTCCAGGGTTCAGTTAGTAAGGTAGTCAGTACCTTAGTAGAGTGAGAACATCAAGTTTAATACAAAAATATGTTGTACAGGGCTAGACCTTATAATTGTTTCTTATTAATGAAACAGTTCTAGCCCTGTAGAAGCAATTTCTATATTAAACTTTATATATATGTGTATATATATATATATATATATATATATATACACACACACAGAGACATACACATAGATTTTAAAACACGCATATATATGTATGTGTGTAAGTGTGTTTGTGTATGTGTGCATCTGTATGCATATATACGTGTTGTTTAGATTTATATATTTATATATTCCATTGGCAGGTCAACCAATTAATTATTCTTTCGATTAAACATATCAGCTGGGAGCCAAAGATTTGAGAATGTTTGCAGACTTGCAGACTAGCAAACATTTGTCAAGATGAATACTGTATAAAGCAGGAAAGGAATAGTTACTTATCTGTGATATATTCACTATATAATTCACAGAATCTCAAAGAATCGGCTGCTATTGAATGTAAGAAGTTTATGTTTGCTTTCATAATTTGGCAATAAATGAGGCAGCTGCTCTCTCTCTCTCTCTCTCTCTATATATATATATATATATATATATATACCTGTGTATCTATGTGTATGCACACACATATTTGTATATGTATGTATATATATTTGTATGTGTATATATATATATATATATATATATATATATATATATATATATATATATGTGTGTGTGTGTGTGTGTTTGGAGAGATATATACATATAGAGTGAGAGAGAATTGTGTGCGATTGAAACCTGTAAAATATCACAGAAATTAAAGAAATACTTCGTTTGCAGTCTGACGATATTCTTCTTCTTACATTTGGTTGTCGTGATTGATGTTGTTGTTGTTGTATATTTTCTATTCCCGATTGACATTTATCGAGACCATGTTTAAATTATGCTTGGTTCCTGAAAAAAGAAATATATATATATATATATATATATATTCGAAATATTTCATAGCAACCAGTAAATGAATATCTCTTTTTTGTTAACATTGTAACGATACATCATATGACGTATTTAATTTTCTTCCATCCTGTCAAAGTATAAGTGGCTTCGTAAGAACTAAACCAGCTAGAATGCCCCACACATTTCTTTTCTGCTACATGAGTGATATAATTATTCAACTTAATGTATGAAATTTGAAGGGATTTTTTTCTCTACGTATGTGTTCAGCATTTGAAATGTATTTCGTAGTAGAAAAAAAAAGCCACAAATATGGGTGTGGTGGGGAGGTGTTTGAGCCAATGCATATGTGTGTGAAATTATTTCTTTTGCATTTGCAATGGCATGTTGAATACATCTGAATCCACGAAACCGAAATATGATTTGTTAGCTACTCCTTCACTGTATGTACATACATACATGCATATGTAGATACAAGAATGCATACATACATGTATATATATATATATATATATATATATATATATATATATATATATATATATATATATATACATACATATATATATATACATACATATATATATATATATACATACATATATATATATACATATATATATATATATACATATATATATATATATATATATATATACATATATATATATACATATATACATACATACATACATGGATACATATACATACACATATACACATACATACATTCATATATACATAAATATATACCTATGTATTCTTATTATTATCATATGTCCCTAGGGTTCTGTAACTACTGATTTGAATAAACGCCTGCAAATGCTAAGCTTTATTGAGTAAGGAAAATGAACCAAATTATCCTGCATCGTTCAAATCTAACATACAAGTGGTGCAGTGAATCTAAAGATTCTTCCTTTTAGTTTCCTGGAATATATATATGCTCACATCTACCAACGTAAGTGGGATACGACGCACTTACACACACTACACCACACATATATATATACA
>OZ024755.1:10770507-10778007 GCA_964016885.1 Eledone cirrhosa
AGGTTCTTTTTTAATAATTGTTTCTACTTTAGGCACAAGGCCAGCAATTACCCAGTGCATTACTGGTACTTTATTTTATCGACCCCGTAAGGATGAAAGGCAAAGTCAACCTCGGCCGTATTTGAACTCAGATCGTAAAGGGACGTAACTATGCTGGAAAGCATGGCGTCCGACCCTCTACCGATACTGCCAATCCACCGCCCTTTACTTCTTTTTTAATAATAAGTTGAAAATGCACTTGGAGTCTTTAAGAAGGTTTATTTATAATTCCTTATATATTCACAGATCCATTGCACTCATGATACCTCGATTCCAACATCCTCTGCGTTCAAGCATTAATAGGTTTATTGTAATTGGGAAGAATCGGTTTCAATTGAACACCCATCTCATGATTAACCGCCTAACTAGTTCAGTATTCCACAGTTAAGAATCAACGTTATGTTAAATGTACCTATCCTGAAACTTCCATCCAGTATTGTCTCGACTTTACGCTACGTTCGACATTTGCCCAATACACTAACTACACTTTGGAATCGGACAGGGGACCTCACGATTGTGAAGCAAACTGCTAAAGCCCTATAAACTCCTCAGCCAAGCAAGCGTCTAATAAAATATGAGACAAATCCTCAAACTTATGTAGGAAAAATGTATATTAACATAGCCCTGCATACGCAGAGTCTGAGAGAATATATCACGGATGTTTATACCTTTCATTAATGTTTTTCTCATTAAAACAACCACAACACATCACATCTATAACATCATCAATAACGGCAACTACAAAACCAACAGCAACAACTATAAAGTCAGCAACAATAACAAAATAGACCTACATTTGCAATATGAGCCACAATTACAACAGCAGCCATAAAACAAACAACACGTACATCAAAAACAAACACTACTACCGCTGCTGCTGCTACTACTACTACTACTACTACTACTTCAAATATATCAACTTCCATCTAGAAAAACAAATAATACAACAGCAAGAGCAACAACAAATTGTTAAAATTAGACATCGAAATAATATTACTGTTTCTCCTGAAGGTAAACAATCAGATGCCAAATTAATCTGTAAACATAATGTGTAGATAAACAACATAAAACATAACATTTTGTACACACACACACATACATACACACATATATATATATATATGTGTGTGTGTATGTATGAATGTAAGTGTGTGTACATATGCATGTATATGTATATGTGTGTGTGTGTTTGTATATATATATATATATATATATGCACACAAGATAACTTTGTTTTACATCCTTAATCGAGCCGACCATTAGAAACTATTGAAAATCACTTTAAAAACATCAACAACAACGCCACCGACATCATAAGCATTAATAAGACACAATCAACAGTAACAAAATCAACTGCAACAAAAACATGAATAGTAACAAGAACAGCTTCAATAGCAACACCTCAAACAATAGCAACATAAAGAACAACACCATCAACAAAACCACAACACCAATATCAAAGACATCAGCAATATCAACAACAACAAGCCTTAACAAGAACACCTGCCACGCTACCTCACCGCCACACCAAAAACAACTATGTAACTACCATAACCACCACTAGAACAATAACAACTTCAACACCACCGCCACCGCCACTTCTAACAACGACAAAAGCAGATCACTTACTTCTAAACGGAATCTATTTCAAGGTACGAATATATATTAACATTCTAACTGTCTATTATTAGGAAATTAATGTATAAATGTTATTCGACTTAATGGTAGGGATGGAGATGGGACGGGATTAACGTTTGTAAGACATATCAATGGAAGACATATTGTGTGTGAATACATATATATTAGCATGTATGTTTGACTGCTACATATATGTAGCATATATATATATATATATATATATATATATATATATATATATATATATATATATATATATATATATAGTGTGTGTGTGTGTGTGTGTGTGTATTTATTGTCAGAGAAACCTGGTGTTTTGCTTCACATTAACCAGCTTCAGACAGTGAACAATGAGATGTATTCTATATTTGCATATTAAAAGATGATTAAAAATTAAACTAAAATATCGAGTGATGAGTAGTGAAAGCAGCTCAGCAACTTTTTTATAAGATTTCAACAACAATAACAAGAACAATGACCTCCGTAACCCCATCAACTATTTTCACCAATTCCAATACCTGAAATCGTAGAATTGTGTGGAATCAGATTTGGCAGGAACAGCAACTTATTTTTCCTGAATTTCCTATGTTACTTAACTAAAGCAAAAAAGAACTGGCCGTCCGAGCGAACCGATAAATTGTGATTTCATTGGTATTTCCATTGCTGATACTATCTCCAATTCGCAACTCCTGACAGAAGGAATGATTTCAACTCAAACGTCACAGAGCCGGTCAGTTACAGTAAACACCCCGTCTTAATTCCCCCAATCCACAAACTCCGACATAATTAAAGGTGTAGGTGACTTCGGCTATATTTGAAACTGGAATGTAAAGAACCGGAATAAAAATCGATTCTCTGACCACTCAGCCAATTTCCCAAAATTTATATGAATGAGATTTGAATATAATTGTTTCTACTTTTGGCACAAGGCCAGCAATTATTCCAGTGTATTACTGGTACTTTATTTTATCGACCCCGTAAAGATGAAAGGCAAAGTTAACTTCGGCGGGATTTGAAATCAGACGATAAGGGGCCGTACCTCTTTGCTGCAAAGCATGGCGTCCAACACTCTACCGATACTGCCAAACCACCACCAGATTTGAATATAATAACATGAAATTTCAGTTGTAATACATAACCTACAAATTATATTTCTTACACCGAACTCATATAAATTAAAAAGAGAGGTGTATATCTGGTAGGTAACAATGTAGGAAGAAAAGCTGGGGAAGATGTATTTAAAACCTTACGAGTCAGCGATAGTGAATCAGCCATTTGACACAATCGGTTTCATCTCACATTGTTCAAAGAATGCCGAATATAGCAGAATGTATTTCTACCTCACCATGACATATATTTCGTTTTTATGAATATGGATGTTGACTTCGCCTTTCACTATTCTCTATTGAGTAAAAGGAATTAATAAGTAGAAAGCAAGTATTAGAATATCGATATAATAGACGTTATATCTTGCAACAAATTTGCGCCCTTGTATGAAAGTTAGAAAACGACACTACTGGCGTTATATATATATATATATATATATATATATATATATATATATATATATATATATATATATATATATATATATATATATATATATTAGTGTTTGTGTATGTATAGGAATTTGTGTGTATGTGTACGTGTTTCTATAGTATTTCTATAGCTGAATGCAATTAATTCATTCCTATGTCGTGCAGAAGTTTCTACATTGCCTCACTTATTTCTGCAATACCTTAATCGGATAGAATATGTCTATCATCTGCTTAACGCTTTAAAATCCAGGGATAAGTACTAGAATTACGGACTTGACACATGCCGATATATACAATACACATCTAGAAACTTACACAATAACATTTTTTTATATCTCTAATATTATTCTGTGATTTCCATAGCACTCTATTGGAAAACAATAACGTGTATCCCTGTGTACTGGTGTAGATGCTGGACATTCGTCTGTTCCGACGAAGAGTGCTCCAGTTGTTCAAACAAACTGACAGCTTTGTCTTAAAATTATCGTGTGTAAGGCTGAATCATTCTACAGTTACGGGTAATATTAAAGTAGTTTTCATGGCAATTCATCTTGACACAATGTGTGGAAAATATGGCACTTTGAACTTCAAGTAAAATTCAATTCGTTTTTTTTCCAGTTTGGAGCAACGTGGAATAAGGATTCTTGTTCAATAACAAAGAGCTCCATCGGGAATCGAACTCACAACATTTACAAACTTACACAGTGATATAATTCTTTTTATTTCTACTCTTGTTTGTGGGTTTTCATATGCTTCTTTGAAAGTAAAAACATCCTTGTCTAGCAAGTGATTTGATCTGAGATTGTGAGTTCAAACTAAAGCAATTATGTAGTAGATGAGTCAAGTTAGCCACAGTTGTACTTGTCTAGTAAGTGACTTGATCTGAGACTGTGCTCTAAAGCTAAAGTAATTATGTAGTGGGGGAGTCATTTTAGCCACAGTTGTACTTGTCTGAAAAGTAACTTGATCTGAGAACGTGTGTTGAAGCTAAAGCAATTACAGTGTGGAAGAATCGTTTTAGATATTCAAAGGCACGTAAAATCTCTTAACTTCACTTTACATTTATTATTTATTTATTTTTTTAATGTTAAATGTATAGTAAAGCTGACAGTTTTTGAGAGATTTTGAATGGTTAAATGTATATTTCCAAGTCATAATTTCTAATATATATTCGATCCAGCTCAAAAGCATTTTCAAATACTGAATTAAAGATAGTTGACGGTCTAACTCTAATGTGGTTATCATATAGAAGGCCATACAGTCCGCGATTATAATCCGCCGAAACTTACAGACATTGAAGTAAACGCACTGTAAAATCAGTGTTTTATATGTATGTATGTATGTATGTATGTATGTATGTATGTATGTATGTATGTATGTATGTATGTATGTATGTATGTATGTATGTATGTGTGTTGATGGCAGTCAGTCAAACGTAGGAGATAATTTGATATATAAGAGATGGATTAGATTGTTATGAAGTGGTAGACGAAAAGGAAAGTGTGTATATAGACTGAATACAACATAGAAGAGATTCCTCCTTTTTGTCTATATGGATGTATATAAGTATTGGCATGGTGTGTACGACACTATTTATTGGATTGTGAGAGCGAATGAAAAGTTGAACCAAAGAAAAGTAGTGTAAGATTGACTCATAACGCACAAGATATATGAAAACACGATGGAAAGTTTAACCATTAGATCAAATATTACTTTGGCAGTTCGCCACCTCTGAATTATGGTGAGGTGTAAACGTTTACGAACAACAAAGAGGTGCCAGACTACACAATATTAATTGAAACTCACACACATATTTCATTTATTTTCTACAGTAAGAAGACATAAGCAAGCGTACCAAAGACTCTACAATATATGCCGTAATATACGGCTGCTATAATAATAGCAACATCATATATGCAAATATTTACATATATTCACTCATAGACACACGCGTGCAAGCATAAAAATATACGCACATTGATATCCACACACATATATAGATATATAATTATATATATAGATATAGATAAATGAGAGAGAGAGAGAGAAAGAGGAGAGCGAGTAGACAAAATCTGACGTATTCTTTGTTCTGTTAATATTTTTTATTATTATTAAAAACACGAATATTAATATTATATATATATATATATATGAGAGAGAGGGAGAGAGTAATGTGTGAGACACTATTGTTTACAAGTATGTACAGTTCATTGTGGATTCAAAGGCAGCCATTTACAGTATACTCATAAATATGTACGTGAATATATTCCGACATATATACAGGCACGTGCACACAGTTATCCCTTTACATATACTTATACATACAGACACACGCTCCGTCTCTCTCTCTCTATATATATATTATATGTATATATATATACACACACACACACACACACACACACACACATATATATATATATATATATATATACACGCATTCATTCAGGCAATTTCAGAACATATGTACTTGCGAGTGTGTATGTATCTATTTTTATACATAAATTCCTTTCACGTTTCCCATCTGTCGATACATTTATAATTTTGTGTAAATAATGATCTATTATCTATCACAAATCCTCATAAGTGATTTTGGAGAGTAAGGAATTTGAATATGTGTTGTTCATAACTGTTTGTTCGTGGTCTACTATCTAGAAGGAATATAGGAAGGGAACTGAATCGATCTCCATCGCTTTCGACGATGAGTGTTCTAGTTCGAGCAACGGATTAGCCAATATACACAAACTCAGGCTGTTCTCGTTTGAGATCTCAGTTAACATTTACCTCCTATAGATAAATGTGATATCCACGGTAATATTAATATCTCCGAAGTATGTTAGAATACGAAAACAGAATACTTTGCTCTAGAGAATGCAATAAAATGTTTTAAATAACTGTTTCAAGAACTAATCCCAAGATCTAAGTTGTTCTCTCGTAAATATGATGAAGTCTGTTGGTTAAGATATAGAGCGCTTAACTCATGATGGCGTTGTAGTAGTTCCACCCAGGCATACAGCGTTTCTTAGATATTTTTATAAAACCCGGCATAGACTTTCCCTCTCCAGGTCGGAATACAATCGATTTACCTCATCCAGACAAAAATATGAAGTGAGAAACAATCACAATACTATATTGTAACTTTATTTATCGACCTCTAACTGACGAAAAGCAAAGTTGAATTCGGTGGGATTTGAACAAATATTGATGCCCCAGCATTTTGAAGTATAACTGAATATATGGGTGGAACTAAATATTTGAGAGTTTATATATCTGGTCGATAATTTCATTAGGTTGGCATGAGGGTTTCGGTAAATTCACATTCGGGAATTTTGGTGCTTGTGTATCAATTCAAATCAATACAATAAATCACTCCTGGAAGGAATGTTTGTAAATCCACCCATCGAATGGCATTACTTACATAAATAAGACATCAGCTACTAAATGTTCTATGCTGGTAAAAATAATGTCTTTGAGACACAGAAGGAGGAGGATCGGAACTTTCAATGTTTTAGTGATTTTTCTAAGATAAATATTTAATGCAGGATATAAAGTGGATCCGAACATCCGGAAATCCAAGCCCGATGTAATACATCAGTTATTGCATTTCATGATAAAAGCTTTATCGGATTCCGTTGAAGAGGAAACAAAAATGGTTACTCATGCGCAGAGGACATATTTGATTGAATATCATTGGATTTAGTGATTTTGAACAAACTATATAACTATATACATGTTTGCATATACGTGCAATCACACGCACAAACAAACACATCACTATACTCACGAGAACGAGCATATATATATATATATATGTGTATATTATATATATATATATATATATATATATATATGACACACACACACACATATATATATATATATACTGGAATATAAGAATTGACGCCACACACGCGTGGTGAACGATATAAGATTTCAAAGTATATATTGTCTTGTCAAACCATGAAAGTATACGACATGTGTATTTAATATACACTTACATGTATGTTTAAATTCATGACGGATCTCCTATCTCTCTCTCTCTCTCTCTATATATATATATATATATATATATATATATATATATATATATATATATAAATAAAGAGAGAGAGAGCAGTATGTATATATTAATGCATATTCCGTGAAATATAATGTGATTACAGATATATGTGTGGCTTCTTTTACAGCATTGTTAAAGTATTGTATTCCGTGAGGATGCAGTATAGTGAAATAATTAAAGGCTTGCTTCACAGTCATTAAGTTACGAGTTCCATCCTGCTGCATG
>OZ024755.1:10788007-10790507 GCA_964016885.1 Eledone cirrhosa
TATTACTAGGGCGGTGGATTGACAGTATCGGTAGAGAGTCGGGCGTCATGCTTTGCAGCATAGAGTTACAGCCCTTTACGGTCTGAGTTCAAATCCCACCGAAGTTAACTTTGCCTTTCAACCTTTCGGGGTCGATAAAATAAAGTACCAGTCACACGCTGGGTCGATTTAATCGGCTTTCCCCTCCCTCAAAATTGCTGGCCTTGTGCCTATATAAGAAACCATTAATATTATTATCATTATTGCTTTCCAGCATAGTTACATCCCTTTACGGTCTGAGTTCAAATCCCGCTGAGGTTTACTTTGCCTTTCATCCTTACGGGGTCGATAAAATAAAGTACCAGTATGCACTGGGTAATTGCTGGCCTTGTGCCAAAAGTAGAAACAATTATTATTATTATTGTTATTTGTAGTAGTAGTAGTAGTAGTAGTAGTATAATTTGTTTATTTATTTATTTTCTTGTAACCTTCAGAGAATTTGGTTGATGTTTGTCTTGATGCCTATCTCAATGTCAATCTTTTTGAGTGAATTTTAGCTTTCCAGGCAAGAGTTCAAACTAAATATATAGCAAGAAAGAATCCCAGGAGAAATCATCTATATAGCTAAGATTATTTGGTAAATAGATAGATAGATAGATAGATAGATAGATAGATAGATAGATAGATAGATAGATAGATTGAAAAGCCGATAGCCCTAAATACTGTCAACTTTGTATATGTGTATGTATACATATATGTATATCTTTGTTTGTGAATATATATATCTATATGTGTGTGTTTATAAGCATTTATGTAAAAATCTACATAGCTATGACGTCAGATATTTAAGAGCTTCAAACTTTCATTTCCCGTGCGCATTTGATAAATAAAATTCATACTGATTCTAGTTACACACACACGCACATATATATATATATGTGTGTGTGCGTGTGTGTGTGTTTATATATGTATTTATTAAGGTGTGTGTGTGCGTGCATGTCGCTGTCTGACTGTCTGTGTGTATGTATCTGTTAGTGGATATGGAACAGATCGTCATACAGAGAAAGAATATGAACAGAAACAAACAATATGATAGCGCCGAGAGCTAATAGTTATTTAGTCAGTGCTTATGAAATATTCTCAGATTTTTGAGATGGGAAAATCTAGCGTTCTGGGCCCCCTAAAGTCCTCTTTATTTGATGTGATAGGGACGGTATTGGTCATCCACAAAAACGAAGAACCCAATGATTTGGACTAGCCTTTCAACCCCTCTCCCTCATCATATTTTGGGTAACAATTTCATATTTCTGTTCACTGGGTCCATAAAACAAAATTCACCCAATCCTTTTGTAAATGAAATGTGATGTTAGTGCAGGAATAGCTTTTTCAGTGCATTTCCCTCCCTATCTTCCAGAAGAAGGGCTTAGTAATTCAGTCCACTGGGAATCTAACGCAGCGTCTACCTGATGTTTTGTAAATGACAAAGCTTGGTAGTATTTCAATGGTATTTGTAGTGCATCTCCCACGGGATAACATCTTCTCCACTTGGCCACTAAGACATTGAAGCAACATTCACCTGATCCTTTGCACAGAGTGTCACAAGTCGTAGAAAGAACGTAACAAACATTCATTGGTTGATTCGTGATGCTGCGTTTAGCAACTACATACATACACACGCATGCACGTGTGTACAAACATATACACATACGCAAGTATGTACGTGCTTACATACATACATACACACTAATCCTTCTTTTACGATTAAAATCATAACTGTCATTTATATTAAGGTTTCACTTCTGTAACTGGCGTTTATATTGATTGTTAGATACGAAGCCGTTACTTATTTGACATCTGATAGCATGAATCGTATAGTTGAGTTAAAGAGGTTCTCGAAATTAAATCTAGAAAACAACAATTCCTATCTGGTTTCTGAGGTCAAGAAATTTAACCCTAATTTCAGTTGTTCTTTAACAATGTATCGGCCTTCTAGTCCAGCCATCCTATTTTTAATCAGAAACAATATTCTGGTCTACAATATGTAATGACTCTTTTCGAGGAGATGGAAGTGTATAATTTGAGGGAAATTTGTCTCCTATGTCTAGCATGTTGAATGACTGTATTCAGTTATTCTATTTTTCGCATATGTGATGAAGGCGTCTGGCGTCATGGTTCGGGTGTTCGGCAAACGATCATAAGTTCGTAATTTCGATTCGCGGCGTTGTTACTCATTGTCTTCCGCTGAGTGTCGCTGAAAATTACGTTTAAGAGTGTACACACGTGACAGTAAAATGCTCAGTAACTTGTACGTTAATTTCACGAGTAGGTTATTCCTTCGATCAATCAACTGGAATACTCTCATTGAATAGATCCTTGATTATAACAATTATAAAAACATTATGTGTATTCTTCAAGCATAATCTCCCCTCCCCTATATATTGCTCCATATTTTCATACGGTAATGTGGATTTAGGTGGCGATTAGCACATTAGTTAAGGTGTCAAATTAAAAAATGCTTCGG
>OZ024755.1:10798007-10800507 GCA_964016885.1 Eledone cirrhosa
TTCGCAAAATGTGGACGAGATAACCCTGGAAGTCGATAATGTACCTATACTGCTTGATCTGGTTTTTTGGTTGATTATCATTTTTTTTTTTGTCACGTAGCATTTCCTCGACTGATTTAGATGTTCGCTAGATGAGGTATGTACGGATGTTTTGTAGATGTCACATACAACGCAAGCTATTTTAGTTTTGGCTGAGAGACAAACCAGATACACTTCCGCAAAATAGTTAACGGAACACACATGTGCTTTCTTTCTTACTCTTCACACTCTTGCCTATATTCCTGTTTCTTCTTTTATTCCACATTCTATCTTCTGATGGAAGACTGACGCCCGAAACGATAATACTTTTTTCCCTATTATAACAAACGTTAAGCTATCTACTTTACTATTTTACTTAGTCCCTCTTGCGTATTCTCTGCCACATCCTATTCTTTCCCAGAATGATCTCAAGCCTACGCAAACTCTGCGCTCTAATTCCGCCATTTTCTTTATATTTCTGCCCAGTAATCATACAGATCTTCATCTCTGCTATACCTATCTCTCCTCAAGATACATTCCACCATTGACCGAACACTCCATGTCAAAGCGACAGAGCTCCATTTGACTTTATATCTGTCAATTCTTTTCTTATCAGCGAAGAGTTGCAACGCGGTGGAAAATCCATACACACGGTGGTAGACATCTGTATGACTTAAACATTGATACTAGGTTGAACAGTATTTTAATCTGGACCTATCTCCTTAAATGTAACTGGGCGAATAAGGTAAACTCTGCTTGAACACTTGAAGGGTTAGAAATACCAGCCAAATTTCTTTCACATCAAACTTTATGAAATGAATGGGTTCTATGAAGTCTCGGACATACTATGCGCATGTGAAAAACACATGGATTTGTCACGTCTAGAGCAGCATTGATCGTATGCGTACAAAATCAGATCTGAGCTGAAGCTAATTAACACTATTTCCTTTCCGCTTATCTCTTTATTATCTTTCTCTTTCTATCTCCTTCTCTCTTCATCTCTTTATATATATATATATATATATGAGCGTGTATGTGTGTGTATGTATTTATGTGCTTATGTATATGTGTGTAAGAGTAATTGTGTCTATGCGTTTGAGTGTTTATATCTGCATTTTAGTGAGTGTCTTCTTTCTAACAAACACTTTAAACACTTCAAAACGTTAAATTGTTTGTCTTGGCAAACTACTCCCCATCATCACCTACATTCTCCTCTATCCCTTTTCTATATCCCAAACCACGCTCCGCATCCCACCAAACTCGCCATCCCAAACCACACCCAACTGAAAAACACCCACAACAATAAAACAATAGTAGAGAATGAACAATAAAGCTAAGAGGGGAATAACAGCGACAAACTTGACAAAGAATATTTTGTCCATTGTATTATTCCTTGCAGAATTCTTTACAAAACTGAATACAATTCCCACCAGGTTCTTCATATTTAATGATGATTTATCGGTAAAAGAAAGTATCTATAGATCTTAATGATGCCTTTTGTTATTGGTGCTTCTGTTGGCTGTCTGAAGGTGCCTGGCCTAATGGTTACAATATTGGGTTCAAGATCGTATGGTCGTGATTTCGATTCCCGTGCCGATAGGTGATGGGGCGTTTTGTCTTTAAGCAATGCATTTTATTTCGAGTTTACTCAAGCTGGAAAGAAATGAGAGAGAGAGAGAGATTAGGATTTCACCTATTCTAAATTAGTAATATCATTATTCAACGGCAGGAGCTCAGCCGCCGAACTCGGACTCTCTAATAGATATATATATTTAGAGTGTAATATGACAAATAATGTTAGTCTAGTCTAAATATACACATATATATATATATATATATATATATATATATACATACATATATATTATTTATGTGTGTGTGTGTGTATGTATATGTATATATGGTGCTCTGAAATAGCGATATATATATGAATGTATATATAGTGTATTTTGCAATACACTGTATGCTTAATTAAAAGCATTTCGAAGACCTCACGCTATTGTTTTAGAGTAGTGCCAGTCTCATTACTTTAAATTTTCAGCAAACAAGGGGAGATAAAGCTGACAGCTCTGTTTCGTACTGATCGGTACTTATCAAAGCCAAGTACTCCACCTGTTTGCTGAAAATTGTGAATGTTTGATTCTTATAGAATTCTATTAATAATCAGGAACTGATTATACAGAGCGGTTGCCGATATATATATGAATGTATATATAGTGTATTTTGCACAGTGTATTGCAAAATACACTATATATACATTCATATATATATCGCTATTTCAGAGCACCAATTATAATTTTTAATTTCTGCTTGACTGGCAACCGCTCTGTATAATCAGTTCCTGATTATTACTAGAATTCTATAAGAATCAAACATTCATGATTTTCAGCAAACAGGTGGAATACTTGGCTTTGATAAGTACCAATCAGTACGAAACAGAGCTCTGTCAGCTTTATCTTCCATTGTTTGCTGAAAATTTAAA
>OZ024755.1:10808007-10813007 GCA_964016885.1 Eledone cirrhosa
TCCCTACCAGGGAGACGAAATATTGGACCTGAGTGGAATATGAAATTAGAACGCAAATTACAAACATTTTAGCGGACGTTTTAACGATTCAGCTAATTTCCTACATACGAGTATAATATATTATATTTTATTTCATTTTAGTTAATGTATCCTTTAGTCTTATTCTGTGTTGCATTTGAGGTAACGGTTTCTTGCCTTTCATGTACATGTTTATGTTGAGTAAGTGTTCTGAATGAGGCAGTCATATTAATCAAATATATATGTTTAAATACAATATAACAAAAATAGCATGTATATATATATGTGTGTGTATATATTTATATATATGTGTGTGTGTGTGTGTGTGTGTGTGTGTGTGTAAACATAAGCAACTGGTTATAGTACTTATGTTTCTAGGTTTTTGTACTGGACATTTGTTTCTGTAATTATATACGATTCTACATATGTTCATGTATATATTGTATATATGTGTGTGAGGAAATACACCGGCAAACATATTATGATCTGTACTAGAAACCAATCAATCAAAATGCAATACTTAGCCAGGCTGTAGGTGACAGCAAGTAACATAATCTCCTCCCTCTCACTACTTATGCGGTCGTCTGCCAACGTCACGTTTTTTCTCCGCCATCTTCTTTTTTGTCCATTCATTGATGCACTCAAAATAAATAAACATATATATATATGCGTGTGTGCATGTAGGGTATATATGTATGTACGTATATATGTATGAATGTATATATTTATTTATGTATGTATGTATCTTTGTATGAATGTAAATTGTATATATATGTGGTGGGGTATATACTCACCTACTGATATAGATATACATTGCTGTACAGACACACAAGTTTAAACTTTCTTTTATCTTAGTTTACCCACATTTTTATTCTTTTATTTTTAACATGAATTGCACAGGTTTTCCTGAAATAATATTAAGCATATATTTCACAATAGTTCATACAACCTTTCATATCTCATTGTAAATATTTACAAGCAGGAAGAGTGAAAATGGGAAACAATGGAAGAAGAAATAAGAAATCAATTGATAGATATAATAGGAGAATGGAGAGACGGCATATCTCAGCTAAACACCACGGACCATACACGAAAGTATTGCCGGCGAAAACAGTCAGCAGTAACCACGGTAGCAGCCATGACCCCACCTCGGGGATCCTTCGTACTTTAATGTGTTAAATCCACCCGTCAATGATTTTCAAAATATGGTGAAAAGCCAAACATTTTGTGTACGATACACAAAGTACTTTTATAAAACATGAATTAAGTAAAACACTATATAAAATATAAAAACATAAAAACAGTTAAAGATACCCACCCTTATACGGGTGGGAACACACTAGTTATGTCGGGTCAGAGCACCTCACATTTCTGCTCACCCACCAAATATTTCAAATTTCTTGGGGATCACCGAAATCCCCTGTAAGAATTTCCTCGGATGGTTCATCCACTAAACAGTATTACTAAATCTTTCCCTCTACCCTTTTTTTTTCTCTACTCTTTTTTCTTGTTAGAAATATGAGTCTAACATCCGTTAGTTCTCGTACCAATATTTATTCATTCATATATCGCGTGGAGCTTTCTCATTCAGTTCATACACTTTGTTAGGCTACGTTATATTGGTTCTGACGAGTGTGTCTTTCAGGATAACAAATTTTTTACGTCTTTTTTAAAAGGATTTCTGAGACAGCAGTTTTTTTTTGGTTTTGTTTGTTGTTCTTTTTTGAAATTTCAACATTAAAAAACGATGATTTAGACACAAAGCAATCAATTTTTAAGGTGGGGGAATAGGTCGATTGCATCGAAGCCAGATACTTGACTGGTACTTTATTTTATCGACTCCGGAAGGATAAAAAGCAAAGTTGACCTTGGTTGGTGAATAATGAAATGGTAAAAAGGCATTTCAAAATGGCACCTTCGATATGAAACGTTTTGTGAAGTCAGGATACCATATCCTATAATCGTTACTGCCATTATCAGCTTCGAGGAATATTATTAAGACATTTATTACAACCTTCCCTAACTATCATCCACCAAAAAGGATACATCCAGCAATAATAAATTCAACATTATCATCATGAACATCAGCAACAACATCATCAGTATTGTCATCGTTATCAAAGTCATAGATATCGTCGTCAATAATACTGTCATCATCGCCATCATCATCTTCAGGAAAATTATCCAACCATCATCATCGCGTCATCATCATCATCATCATCATCATTATGGCTATCATCAGCATCGTCATCATCATAAACATCATAATAATTGCTAACAACATGATGAACATCATAAACCCCCACTCATCAATATCATCATATCCATAAACAGCATTGTACTCCTCACCATCACAATCATCGTAATCGTCATCATTATCCTCGCAATCACCACCATCATTAATTATACTATTACATCACTAAACATCGTTTTTGCAATAAAGTTTTTTTCCCCAATTCTTATCGGAAATTTCAGAAATAAAATAATGAAATAACAACCAAAATTAAACGCACAGAATCACTAAAAAGATCTTATATCAAATAATTATTATTTTTTAACTTTTTTCTTTCAAATAAAAACTAACTCTATTTAATTTGTTTTTTCTCACACCGGTTATCTCTCGTGGTAAAATTAATAAGACAGAAGTAAACAGTTATGAAAAAAACAAAAACGATAAACAAAAGATACCAGTTATCATAACAATATCAAACTAAACATTTAAGCGATTGCTGGAAATAGCAGTTAAATATTAGAGTTTTAGAAATAAGTTATCAGCCAAAATTGATATATATTCTTTTGTCTATTTGTTACTGTTCTCTTGTGCCTTATTTGAAAATAGACGTTAAGACTGTCGTCTTGTCATTTGTCGATTTGTTACTGTCTCTCATGCACTAGAGCTAGTTGCATCGATCTTAAAAGCAGTGAAACAACGTATGATAAGATGGGCCTGTCTACATTCATTCATTTCCCTGTCCTCGCCCATATTTTTTATCCATTCATATATATATATATATATATATATATGTTCAATCACCGTCAGATATATACAATGTCAAAAATAGCCCTCTATGTCAACACAAAGTAAAATATGTCGGCTCGAGAAAACCTGCAGGGATGAAATTATAAGCAAAAGGTTAATTAGCTTTTGATATAAATTTCATCAGCTGTCAAGCGATTGTCAGGCAGTCGTTGTATAATATTTGTCGATGCATGTCAAAAATAAAAGATTAAAACGGCTGTCAATTATGAAATACAAAACAAGTTTTAATATCACATTATATATATATACATATACATATATATATATATATACATACATATATATGTATATATATAAATATATATATATATATATATATATATATATATATATATATATATATATATATATATATATATATATACATAAATACACACAAACACACACACACACACATATATATATATATATATATATATATTAAAGAGAGAATGTTTATATTATTCTAGTTTATTTATTAATCTATTTGTTTATTCTTCTTTTACTTCTTCTTCCTCGCCTTCTTTTTGTTGTTTGTTTAATCGCAAATTCATTCATTCAGCCATTTTGTGATTATCTCTCTATTTACTATCAGCGACACAATATTTAACTTGAATTGTCATTACGTTGCGTTAGATAACAGGGAAATTATAGAATATTGTAAAAGTGGTTTTGGTTTTCTAATCTCTATTGTCTGAAGACACATACACAAACACAAATACACACACACGCACACACACACACACATATATATGTATATATATATATATAATTGGGAGAGAGAGTGGGAATACATACATACAGAAAAATACGTTCACACGATTACATATCATACACATGTCATACACATATACATATATATATATCATACACATATATACACATATATTTTATTTTTTAGACAGATAGATATCTTAACTATGTAAGTATATATGTAGTGTGAAAATATATCTGCCTGGCTGTTGTCTGTATCAATTTTTGTATGGATGCATTTACGTATCTGTTAAAGTTAGGAAGATTTTTCTTTTTATAAATTAGTCCAGAGAGATTTATGAACGGAAGACCGAGGCTGACCAGGTGGGTTGGCAAAACTAATGGGGTGGCGGTTGATTTTGAAAATCTCTAAGTAGGCTTTTCTAACCTGTTAAGGGTGAAAGCAGCGATTCTTTGCTTAAAATTTAATCTGTTATTTTAATAAATATTTACTCTATGGTTCTTATATATTTGATATATATTTATCGTTATCGAGCCCTCTTTGCATTTTAGTCTTCACAATAATTATTATTATTACTATATATATATATATATATATATATATATATATATATATATAAATGTAAACCTCACATGTGTTTGGAAGACGGCGATTGGAATTTGGGAATTAATAAATTTCGGGAATTAATAAATTTCGTCGTATGTTGACTATAGACAATAGTATAGCACACCGTATAAGCCCCAAAACAAATGAAAATTGGCATCAACATCCATGAGATTCAAGCTCACACCTCTTATTTTTTAATATCACACACACATACATTTTTTTATATATGTATATATATATATATATATATATATATATATATATATATATATATGCGAGCGGGCACACCTACACTTACGCACACACTGTGTGTATATGTATATATATATTTATATATATATATATATGGGGGGGAGGTACCGATATATATAGAGAGAGTCTGTGTAGTTATTTGGATGGAATTTCAGAGTGTTTCGTTTGAAGGATGTGCTGCAGATAAAAATTAACATGGGAAGTGCGATGAGAACTACAAGTTTAACGAGAATAATTTTAAGTGCAATAAAGCCCAGCTGCTGTAATTGAGGTTATTGCTTAAGTAACAACACAAATATCAGAAACATCAGAATAGAGAAGGGGTTTCTATTCTCAGTCGCCTCACGCCATGAAACTTGGATAAAAACCGACCTAACGAGCCTTAAATGG
>OZ024755.1:10818007-10828007 GCA_964016885.1 Eledone cirrhosa
GCCAATAAACCTATCATGGATGTATTTATTACTTACCAACTGAACTACGGAGCAATCCACACATAGAAAATAGTAAAAGATGCCTTTGATTTCCACAGTTGTATGATTAAAGCTGATACTGTCTCCGTGTGTCAAAGTCTCATTTCATGTAAAATGAAATTACATGAAAGCCACTAAAGATAAAATGAGAATATACAAGTGAATAATTAAATGACTAATAATAATAATAATAATAATAATAACAACAATAGTAATCCAATAAAATAACACAAAGCACATTACACATGTCGTACACAGCAGAACAAACACTAGAGTAGCGTAAGAAACAAGCTAAGCCCCATAACAAAACAAAGATGTTACCGACCACTAAAGGGAGGAGTCTATACATCTGCCACAAACACACATGTACAAGAATAAGAAGGTGCAATGTTGTACATATCTGAGGAACATGGAATTGTAACAAGAGAAGTAGTAGAAAATTGCATGACACTGCTAATGAAAAAAAAATAGTAGTAGTAGTAGTAGTAGTAAAATGTAATGATTCTATAGAAATATGTTGATCCAACTTGCATTGATCTTCGTGACTTTGATAGGGGGCAATGAAGACACAGTCGTGAATCATAAGTGAAACAAACGATGTAATCGAACAGAAAGATACATATATATATGTGTGTGTGTGTATGTGTGTGTGTGTGTGTCTCTGTCTGTCTGTGTGTCTATGTGTGTATTTGTCCATATAATCACATTCTCAGACACCAACAGACGAGTATAATACAACAAAGGATGATTTATGATTAAACAACTGAGTCATGCAAATTCATGAAACACGGACACACACACACACACACATGTCTATTAATTTACCTACCTAACTATCTATCTATCTATCTATCTATATGTCTGTCTATCAATTTCTCTCTGTATATATATATATATATATATATATATATATATATATATATATATATATATATATATATATATATATATATATATATATATATATATATATATATATATGCACTGTTATTTTGATATTGCGATTGAAAAACAACCAAAACAAAAAAGTAATGAGGAGGAAAGGAAATCATGTACGTAATTCTACTATTCCTATATTCCTCTATTCCATTATACCATTATTGCATTATTCGTTGTAAAACATAGAATTTGTTGAGGAGACAAGGACAAGTAGGAATTAATGGTCCTGCAAGATTGCTGCTGCAGAATAAGACAATGGTGCAGAACACGCTACAACAAACGTTAATTTGATAGGGAAAAAAACAAATGTCACACACACACGAATACACACACACACACACACACACACATATATATATATTTAAAATGTATATATATATATATAAAATGTATATATATATATATAAAATGTATATATATATATATATAAAATGTATATATATATATATATAAAATGTATATATATATATATATATATAAAATGTATATATATATATATAAAATGTATATATATATGTATATATATATATATATAATGTATATAAAATGTATATATATATGTATATATAATGTATATATATATGTATATATAATGTATATATATATCTATATATAATGTATATATATAATGTATATATATACATTATATATATATACATTATATATATATATATATATATATATAATGTGTATACATATATATATGTATGCCTATGTGTGTATGTGTAGGTTTATATATATATATATATATATATATATATATATATATATATAGAAAGAGAGAGAGAGAGGTGGGAGATCTAGAGAGAGAGGTGGGAGTTATACATGTCTGAACAGAATAAAACCTTTGGACGGTGTAGTAATGTGTGGTTCTTTTCGTGTTGAACGATTTATGGTCTTGATAGATGGATTTTGGCATCTGTTGATTTGGTGAATGTTGATTGGTGGTTGGTCTACTGGAGAAGGAAAGGCAAGGGGAAGGGTGTCAGTGGGCGAACGAGAAAGGAAATGTTGCAGAGAACGAGGGAGACGGTGAGACACGAATGAATGATTTGATGATCGTATAGCGGAATGGACGAATAAACAAATATTTGAATGAGTAAGTGTATGACAGAATAAATTGGTATAGATATTGGTGAAAGACTATGTGAATAACGGAATGATTGAACGAATTAAAGAATATATGATCACGTGTTAATGAACGAATAAATACAAAGATCTTTCATTGAATGAATGAATAGAATAATTGTTTCTACTATTGGCACAAGGCCAGCAATAAACCAGTACATTACTGGTACTTTATTTTATCGACCCGTAAGGATGAAAGGCAAAGTTAACCTCGGCGGGATTTGAACACATGAATAGAATAATGATAGAAGAAAAGAACGAATAATATATATAACTGAAAAGATGCCTGCATCAATAAATCGAAGTATAGGTGAATGAACGAATACTTCAGTGAATGAAGGAATCAATGAATGAAAAAATGAGTCAACAATCTCAAGACCAAACGAAAGAGTATATGAATGAATGGTGAAATATACGAAGGATCCATTGAATGTGTGAAATATCCGAAGGATTCCATGAATGTGTGAAATGTACCAAGGATTCATTGAATGTGTGAAATGTACGAAGAATTCATTGAATGTGTGCAATACATAAATAACTTATTGAACAAGTTAATTAAATTAATAGATATAAGAAAGATTCACTGAATGAATGAATCACGAAATAAAAGAATAGTGGAATTACAGAATAAATAGGCGAACGATTGCGTTGAATGAGTGAATTAATAAATGAACAAAAGGAAAAGAATCAGACTGATCGAAGTGTCAATTTATTGATCAGCTGATTGATGAAGTGACTAATTTATGAACTAACAACTTATTTAATTCATGCATAAAGAGTGAGAGAGATGGAAGAGATTACAGCTACACATACACATATAGATAGATAAGTAGATATAGAGATATCATATATATATATATATATATATAGTGGTAGAACACTGGAAGGTAATATCCGTAGTGGTAGAGCACTCAGTCCATGGGACGTGTTAGGTAGAAGTGATTACACAACAGTTAGTTCACGATACCGAGAACTATTGTTCTCGGTATGGTGAACTAACTGTTGTGTAACCACTTCTATATATATATATATAATAGGTGAGATAGTAATGGAGATACTTGGTGGACACAGAATTATGCATAAAAACAAACACAATCTACAGTGAATAATGTCAATGCTGGGTTTTGTTACTCTGGTGTTTTACCTATTATATATATATATATATGTGTGTGTGTGTGTGTGTGTGTGTGTGTGTGTGTGTGTGTGTGTGTGTGTGTGTGTGTAAACGTAGGTTTGTAGATTTATGGCAATATAATTCCAACTTGAAGCCAACCAATACATGCATACATATATATATATATATATATATTAAACGTGTGTGTGTTTGCGTGTGTCATTTTTTTCTTAGGCTGATGTGAAATGAGATCGTATGTATCACCTGTTTCATATTTTTGCGACTGAAATATTATCATTATTGCGATGAATTCCTAGATGACCATAGATAGCAGGTTTTTATCGATTTCTTTTGGTTTTACTTTTATCCATTATTCTCAACAGTATGAATGATGATGTGAGTTAAGAAAGATAACACCAAATAAAAGCATATCTAAAACAAACCGTTTGCCATCACCCCAGAGTACTCAGTAGTAAATAAACGAGGTCCTACTCAACCAGTATATGAGTGGCTCTTACTTTATCACTCTTAAGAATTTGAAATGGAAAATAAATGCCGTAGATACTTGAACAAGAAATGTAAGACGAATTCCACCTACCATTCATCATTTGTGTCAACTATATAACTTTTCTGTGTACTTGGCGCTAAAATAATGAGTGCTTACTGACTGAATAAGAATATATCTGCGGAATAAGATTGTGTGACTACCATGTTATAATAAAGGTTATTTGCAGTGCCAATAATGCTGAATAGCTACAGCGGTAAAATATAGAATACTTCATTTCTAATGAGCGACTCTTGCCAATAAAGAGATAATAATTTATGTAACTTGTATAGAATATCTTTGTCAATCTTTATTTGTTTCGTAATATAAATTACGTTGATTTCTTGTGAGTTAGATAAAGCTTAAATCTTAAATATTAAGAGAAGAAATAGATTAGATGATATCCACCAAAATATATTACTGGATTGTGCATTATAGTTTTTGCTTTTATTCTTCCTAGTTGCAAGACTAACGGAATCAACATTAATCTCTGAACGAGAACACCAATCAATAATTGTTCCCCAATTTAGCACAAGTCCAGCAATTTGAGAAGAGGGGGAAACCTATTAAATCGACTCCAGTATGTGGCTGGTACTTTATATTATTGGCCTCAGAAGGATGCAAGTCAAAATTGACCTCAAAGGTGTATCAACTCAGAGTTAAAGAGCCGTAACTAAATACAACGAAGCATTTATCAGGCGCTCTACCGATTCTGCCAATCTACCGCACTTATAGCTAAATAATTATTTCTAATTTTGGCACAAGGCCAGCAATTTGAGGGAAAAGGGAAAGTTAATTACATAGATCCTAGTGGGTTACTGGTATTTTATCATATCGGCCCTGTAATGAAGAAAGGTAAAGCTAAACTCGGTGGGATATGAACTCTGAACGTAACGAGCTGTAACTATATGTCACAAATTATATTGTCCGACGCTCTACCGTTACAGACGATAAATAATACAAATGCATGTAATTGGGTGGCTCTTTGTATCTTTTCTCTAACGTTTAAAAGGAAGTTATAATACGGCCACTACACAGTTGATAGATTTGTTAGAAATAGCAGTCAATTATTCCTCAAATCACACTATAACTTTTAATAAAAAGTATGTATACTTTGAATAGTGTAATCTTTAATACAATGTGCCTAAAAAATAAACGGGGTGGTTTTGGCATTAGTTCATGTCTCCTTAATCAAAACTGACCTAGGGCTATAAAACAAATTTAGAGAACTAACATCTATCCCATCTCCAATGAGAAGCGAACTTCTTAAACATTCTGCTATACTACGGCCAATATGTAGAAATACTAAAGTGAAGACATAACTCTGATAAGGCAATAAAGAGTATTGTATTAGGACTGAACTTTGTTTACTTCCTAGACAAAGCACACCAATGCACCCACATATATCAGCAAGTTTACTGGAATAAAGCCAATCCAGTCATCACTGTCTACCCAAAAAACTCAACTACAATAATCAGATGATAAACAATCTTTCATTCCTACTTTCAGCCATCTAACCATATGATCACTCACACACCAATGAACAAACCCACACTAACTGCCACTTCAATAGACAATGCCACACTCACACATCAATGAATAAAACCACATACAGTCAGCAACGAAAACACACACATACATATACAGACACTAATGAGCATAGTAACATACTCATTCATCTATGTACACAACGCACATACATACTTACATATAAAAGGACAAAACAGCAGACACGCATAAATGGACAGAAAATTGTCACACACTAATGGACGGAAGAACACACATACACCACTGAGTATGGAAACATACATGCATCTCCATACACACACACACAACAATGAACAAACCTCCACAAACACCGATGGACAAAAAACCGTCACACACCAATGAACACGATAATACACTTTATCATGCATACAGACACACTCACACACACAACAATGAACATTTCATCACACACACACTAATGTGCAGAAAACCATCACACACCAATGAACACGATAATACACTCTACCACACACTCACACACGTACACACACACGCACACACATACACAAACTAAGGAACAAAATAATACACACACACAAATGCATTCACACACGAATACATACACACATGCACACGCACATACACATACCAATGAACTAAAAAATACACACATACACACACATACAGAAGCAATCACATACAAATACACAAACATACACTCACTCATCCCAATAAACAAAACAATTTCACTGACTTCAAAAAAACCCAGTAGAAACACTTCCGCTATAAATCATAATAGCAGAATTACAGAATTCGATAACAACCCATTCACCATCAGTGATATTTCAGTGCAAGCTAGCAATACAACAATAGATATCCCACACTCACCTAACCATAAACAACTATATTCTTAAATGAAAGAAATGCAAACTCGGTTCAACTCCATCACCTAGCCCTCTGTTATATGTACCCAGATCAGGTCTCTGATTTGATGAAACCTTGTTCTCACTCTTTCATCTCAGAGGCGTTGAAAATGACCCGTATGGACTGCTCTTCTTAGTGCCCAATGCTATTCCTCCGATGTGCATCTATTTAATCAAAATAAAATAATTTCAGCTTTCAGTTTGGAACGTTGATCAGTCCAGTTTCGTCACTTCTTGCTCTGATCAAAAAAAAAAAGTATTAAGCCTTTATTTGCTCCTATATAGTTTAAACTTACGTTAAATCATACGATTGGTCATAATCACAACTGATATGCCCAGAATGCTGTAAATATGTTTATTGTATACTTATTGATCGCAGGAAGTTATTATTATTAACATTATCATTATATATATATATATATATATATATATATATATATATATATATATATATATATATATATATATGGTCATATTGTTGTAATAATATTGCCAGAAATAATAACAGAACACACTCACTGTTTGGTTGGTTTTCGCTTCTGTATCTTTTATATCTCCACAGTTAATTCATTTCGTCCTCAATGTTTTTCATTGACTGACCAACGGTCAAAAATACAGATATAATATAGATATAAACACATATATATATAGTCTAACAAAGTTCTTTCGTTGCACATCTGCAACATCATCAGTGGTACTATTATGCTCCTCCTGATGTATTGTATGTCTACGCCATTTTTATTTTATCTGTTTATTTATTTATTTATTTTTGTCTTCTTCAAAACATCTGGACCAAACCACAAATTAAGAATGTCCTAATTCGTAAACAATACACATAGGAAATTGAAGCCAACTATAGCCTACAAGGCCTACACTATATTTGAAACTCCATCTATTTTAAGTTTCAGTAAAGTACCTTTCTGAGGTCTGCGCTCTATACAGCTGCCATGTTGGCCTTGGTGGTAGTGCTTTCATGGCCATTCTCACTCTGAGTAAAATGAGGGAAAAATGAATATCAAATAGGAAGAGTAAATGTACAAATACGATAGAGGAATAGATGTAGTGAGTTAATAACCTACAGAAAGAGATGTGTAGAAGAGGAAAGAAGTTAGAACCGAAGGCATGAAAGTAGAAGTGTGTTTGGTAAGAAAAATAAAGACAGATTGACTGGTAGTTGGACAGGAATATATATGTAAATAAATAGAATAAGGAATCAATGAGACGGTCTCACTGGTAGACAGGGAGAGAGTATATTATCAAGAGACTGTTGACAAACAACGGATATAACGGACTGATAATATTGGACTGACGGCACGTAATAAAACAGTAGTGTGTGTGGGTGTGTAGATATATAAGAGTGGATGGGAGTGCGTGTGTGGGGGATTATAATTAAGAATGTATTTGGAAAGCCGGTACAATGCGAATAAGAAATATAATGGTTTTTACACGTTTCATAATATTTCAAAGATAGCTCTTTTTCAAATATAGAATGAAGGAAAATCGGTGCAACTTCTTTCAAGCTATTCTTCATTGATGTTTTGTAGGAAGGCGACATATACAGATCGATCACAATAGTCAGCTCCATGTAACTGAAATCTGTTATTATTACTAGATGTATACCTGTTGAGAAGAGGTGCCTCTTTGATCCGCAAATTATCAATGTTCCTCTCACCGGTTTCTATGGTAACCTCAATATCTCGTGTGTGTGTGTGTGTTTCAGACCTGCGTCAGTTACGATAAGGGGTGTTTTAGATATTCGAACAAAGGTACAGCTGGCTCTTGAAATTGATGTGAATTTGGTTAATTATTGCATAGAAACGTGTACCCTAACCATAAGTCTCAGTGTAACAAAGACGTGAGAGATGCAACTAGTTTGAGGGGAATATGGC
The DNA here is from genome assembly GCA_964016885.1 of Eledone cirrhosa. NCBI lineage: Eukaryota > Metazoa > Mollusca > Cephalopoda > Octopoda > Eledonidae > Eledone > Eledone cirrhosa. Next base: position 10,826,072 of record OZ024755.1, read on the forward strand.
AATGAGAAGTATAGTGTCTTGTAATCGAACTCTCAATCGGGTGTCGAAAACCATAAAATCTAAGTCATCTTGCTATAAGTTATAATAGTTTATGTTTTACAGTTAACGATCAGCTGATGACAGATACTCTACATAGAGTAAAGTGGTAAGTTATTACAATTTCATCAATAAAATGTAGTTACTCGCATTACACGTTTCGCTATATGCAACTGAACAACAGTAGTTGTAAAAAGCTCTTCCGCTAAAATTGCATTAGATATAAATGTTTGTTTTTTTATTGACATACTAATGGGTGTGTGCATGTGTGAGTGTGAGTGTGTGTGTGCATGTGTGTGAGTGTGTGCGTGTGTTGTGTGTTTCATAAGGTATCTATCAATGAGTACAAATTGATGGAGAGGGAGACCTACATTTTTGACATGCAAATAATATAGTGCTGGTGGCGTATGTGGTTGATTAAGGGGGAGTAGATGATTCAGAACGTTGTGAATTCAACATTTCAGAGATTTATACTAATCATTGCAGCGTTGACCATACTAATGTTAATGTTGATGATTGTACATATTATATATAGTCTTTCTAGTATGGCTTCTTAAAATGTGTACATACTATTGAAATATCACGGGGCTTCTCTGTTGGATATGATATATCTCAGCAACGCTAACTCTCCAGCCTTAGATCTACTCAATCAATGTTACATACATACGTATATACTTACATACACACACACACACACACACACACACACACACATATATATATATATATATATATATATATATATATATATATATATATATATATACATATATATATATATATATATATATATATAAAGAGAGGCATTTTCTCAAATATTTATAGTACGTATTTCTTTCTCAACGCGAGGGAACGGCCATGTGTGTGTGGTGTGTGCCTGATTGCGTGAATGTATGTGTGTGTATGTGTCTATCTGTCCGTGTGTGTATGTATGTGTGTAGGAGAGTGAGAGAATGAAAGAGCGCAGAGCTTAGTGCTTAGAGCGTTATGTTCACAACCATAAGTTTGTGAGCTTCATTCCTGGACCGACCGTTGTGTTGTATCCTTGATTAAGTGCAGTTAATCAAAATTGGCTTTCTGTGTCCGTCCCTAATAGCTTTTTTGTATTAAAATGTTTGACACTGTCCCGTCAATTAATACAAGACCAGCATTGCGTAAAAATTATAACTTACTTAATCGATAAAATATTGAACGATATAACAAATACAAAGTCGTAGTATCTAATGGGATCTAATGGGTGCTCCAGATTGGCTGCAGTCCAACAACTAAAGACCGTAGAGGAATTCAAGAATTAAAAAAATATGTGTTTATATGCGAGTTTGACTATATGAGTGTGTATATGTGGTCGAGATATTTTGTGTGTGTGAGTGTGTGTGTAACTGAATGAAATACAGTCAAATTAATTGCAACACATCTATTAGTCATTTAATAAATTTCTTTGTTTTGGTATAATTTCCTTATAAATTCCGTTTGTTTATTTTCATTATTTTTCACCCAATAATTTTAACTATCTCTTTTCCTTCTTTAAATTAATTCAATAACCGGTTTCCGGTTTCATTTCCTTTCACTTCCTGCTAATTAATCCATTCAGATTCACTCGTGCAATCCACCCACCTCTTCACCAACACTGATTCTGGCATATTTGTTATTCCGCCATTGCTGATATACATCATGATTTGTTATATTAACCCTTTTGATACCAACCCTACAAATTCGATCCTAGTTCTATGAAGCCAAAACTTCTATATAATGGATTCCTATTCAAATTAAAATACTCCAATATAATTTGACAATTAGATACATAAGTGCTTTTTTAAAGTTATGTTTGAAATAACATCATTAAATGGTTAACCATTTTCATTAATTCTTCCATATTCTGGCCGTATGGTTCTATGGATCA
>OZ024755.1:10840507-10843007 GCA_964016885.1 Eledone cirrhosa
CTTAGAATTATATCGAGTGAGCCTGACATGTTTATACATGTGTAAAGTAAACAGGGATTACATTTCCGGACCATAGTTTCGTTCAATCGGCTTTTTAACAATTCCCTTTTTTATGTTTGCTCCACTGAACACATCAGTAGATTAAAACGAAATACCTGTTAATAATGTCAATTGCAAATGCTTCCTATTCACTTGACAGTAGAATTCAATGTTAACATGATCACTTGATTCGAGAATGTATTGATCATGATTAACATCAATAACTGTCATTTTGTTTTTTTATCATAATCCGCTGATCATGTAACATCAACCAAAGTGGCGCTTATACGGAACCTTGGTTCGGATATATAAACCCGTCCTTTCTTCTTGCACAAAAATAAAACGGCGAAAACACATCCACACACACACTCTCTCTCTCACGCATACACACACGCACACACACACGCACACGCACATACACACACATATATATATATATGAATGTATGTATGTATACATTTGTCAGCTGTATTATATATTAATGTTTTAACTCTCATTGAACATGAAAGATAAGATACGTGACACAAGCGGAGGTCCAGTTGGACATATAATCATCGATAAATTTACAGATAACAGAGTCTGACATAGATCTCCTTCGATTTCGACGATGATTATTTTCCAGTTATTCCTGCAACAAAACCACCTCACATGAAATTTGCATGGAAGTGTTTGAGCATTTTATAAACACTTTGAATCTTAAAAATCCGATCCTTTGAAATGCATGCACTGTCTATATGTTTATGTCTAACCAGTTTCCATGTACACAATATACAATTTCACTGACAAGGCATGAATAAATCCAAGGATTGTTCAACATGCCACACAGTGGGATGAAACTGGAAACCTCTTGATTGCGTAGTGAACGTTTCAGCCATTAAGCCAATCCTGAGTCAACATACTCATAAACAGATAGCTCAAGTGTATTTAAACAAAGATTTTGAATGTAGATGAACTGCGGCTCAGCAGAACCAAAAGATTCAGATGAAATTTATAGTTTTCCCCATCAGTTATCTACCTTTGTGTTTAAGATATGTATATAAATTGCCCTCTTCTCTTTTTACATATCATAATACAATTGTACTGTGATATTTAAATCAATAGTGCATTTTACTCGGTAGCTATGCCTAATAGATACAATATAAAAATATGGAACAAATGGAAATGTTCCGCAGAGAAATAGCTCATTGTGTTAATTCCTCAGGAGACGTTCATCTAAAGGCTGTAAGTCAAGGAACATTCATTAGTGATACATTAAAATATGAAGTATAACATTCAATTCCATTCTGTACTTCTCTTGAGCTTACTTAAGATGTAATATAAGCCTAGAACAAGAGGTTCATATAACGCCTGTCATGTTCTAAAGTTATCACACACATACACACACAATACATATACTTTCTATGCATACGTACACAACGCCAGTGTGCATATATATATATATATATATATATGTACACACTTCATATGCTTACGTACACAACCCCTATGTATATATATATATATATATATATATATATATATACATGTGATTGTGTGAGTGTGTGTGTATATATATATATATATATATATATATATATATATATACACGCATATATATATATATATATATATATATATAGAGAGAGAGAGAGAGAGAGAGAGAGAGAGAGAGAGAGAGAGAGAGAGAGAGAGAGAGAGAGAGAGAGAGAGAGAGAGCGAGAGAGAAGAAGAAGAAAAAGAAAAAGAAAAAGAAGACTGATTTTGGCATTCATTTTGATTAATTGTTCTCCTAAATTTGCGATGACTTATTTTAGTTTTATCAAATATGGCTTTACCAATTCCCTAGCCAATTCTATGCCGTCTTGGAGACTTTATATTGCTGGGGCCATTGCCAGGAAGAATAATACTGCCTGCAATGATGGATAGCCTCAGCACTAGTTTTACTTTCCTTTAAAAACGTAACCTCTGGGGGGTCGTAAGGGCGCGGTCTCGGGGACTTTAAACCTGACGGAATGCATCCCCTCTCCAAGAACACAACAGAAGTTTTCAAGAGAAGGGGAGAGTAAGTGAGTATGTGAGAAAGAAATATAGAGGAGTAATTGACCCCAATACTGCACTGCTACATTTTTATTGACCTTGAAATGATGAAAGTCAAAGTTAATCTCAGTGGAATTTGTATTCGAATAGCAAAGAGACAGTAGGCAAATGATCGTTAAATCACACTTGTATATTCGTAAAATATGATATATCTCTTTGCATAATGTATTTCTGGATAAATTATCTCTAGAAATATAACTGGGTGGACACAGCTGCAATGAATTAGATCGGGAATCCCTGAAAGTCTGAGACCTTTGACCCTTTCGTGGAATCCTTGAGTCCAACCATCCGCCATCTCTCATCGACCTTCAAGGACGTAATATATAAACCATTAAACAAATACATATTAAATTGATGATAAACTCTAAATATATATATCAGAAAT
>OZ024755.1:10848007-10865507 GCA_964016885.1 Eledone cirrhosa
TTCTATAGACGAATGATCGAATGCGTATAACTATAGACTAATGAAGTAATAGATAGATAGATAGATAGATAGATAGGTAGATAGATGCGGACAGATTGATAGATAGAGAGAGGGAGAAACAGGCTGACAGAGATCGATATAGAGATTGAGAGAAAGAGGGAGAGATGTTCATAGATATGGACAGATTGATAGAGAGCCACAGGAACAGAGATAGATAGATAAATATATAGACAGACAGATATATAGATAGATAGTATAATATCGAGATATTTGCCTTAGGGATCCACTCTTCTGCTGCTAAAAAAGGAAAGGACTGGTCCAATTTTTCAATATGTTTTCTGGTAATCCTACTCAAACCTAGTTGTCATTTATTAGCGTACCAATAAAAGCATCAAGTCCCTGTTATTCTTTTACGTTCAATCATTGTTATTTCTAACTCAAATATTGCCTTCGGTACTTTGAGAATTTTTTTCTTTCTCTTTGTTCAGCTAGAGAATCAGATAACACTGAACAATAAGATTTCTATTTATTTATTTACTGCCGATAAATAATAATACTGCTTTTTTGTTTGCCGTCGTTTTTTCAAGAAAATCAGAAATGTGCGAGAAAATATATCTACAATGCAAATAGTTCTTATGTACCATTGATTGGCCCTTAGGATTCCTCTTTGAGCTCAAATGTTCAACGAGAGTGTTGTAGTAATTGTTAGACGCAACATGGCTTTATGGTTAAGAAGTTTGCTTCGCAATCATTAGGTCCCAGGTTTGATCACATTATATGGCATCTTGCAGCCTTGGGTTTACCTATATCTTGTGAGCGAAATTGTGTAGACGTGACTGTTTGGAAGCCCGGCAGATGGATTGAACTTCTACTTCAAAGGACCAGGCTCGTCACACACTGTATCACGCTGAATCTCCTTAACAATTACGTTACGATACACGTTTCAGTGGGATGATTTCAATAGCAGGGTGTTTCGTTAAGCGACGGAGAGCCATTCTAGTAGGAAATGTTAGAGTATCCATCGATAAATGCATTGTGGAACTTGTACCGTAACTTTCCGTCATGCGTTTCAATCTAGGTGTGGCCTACATGTGTGGCAAACTTAATCCGATTTTAATTTGTCTTGAAGCGTCTGAGAAATAAATGACAGAACGATTATAGAAAATACAAATATTATATTTGTTATTATTTGTAGAATGGGATCGTTTTGGCTGACTTTTGACGATACTTGTTTTAGTTGTTTGCCCAACGGAACATCTTGTTCAGGAAAATAACATGTACGTAGCCAGGTATTCCACAAACACATGTGCACTTAATGTAATTCTCAGCGAGATTTGGCATAACAAGACTGAATTACAGATACAGTGTATCCGATGGATTACAAACAGTTTCTGTCGATCCAAATGCACTTATATGTGAAGGCAAGAGCTGACCCGAAGCTATGGAAAATAGCACTTTCTAATGATTCTACACAATGGAATAGAGTAGAACCCGGGATCGAATGATTGCGGACTTCTTCACCATTCCATTCATGATACAGATGTTACATAATATTTAAAACATTGTATATGACAGAAAGAAACGTTAAAACAATCTAATATATTAATCTGCGTGTGTGCTAGGGAGATTTAATTTTTTTTTTAATTTATTTATTTCAAAATGAGAATAAGAATCAGACAACAAACATTTTTTCCAAACATTACCATCGACACTAAACTCGACGCAAACAAATATTTTATTACAATAACAGGCAGTAAATTTCATACAGATTTTAATCCCCATATTTACCATGTACTGTTGAAGCAACAATGTCGTGGTACACGACGATGGTACTTATAGCAATTGCTTCTTGTGTTAGATCTTGTTACTGATCTTAAGTTGAAGGCGCATGGTTTAGTAGCTATGGATGCTCGGATCACGATCGTAATGTCGATATTTTGATTCCTGGATCAGGTTTGAGTTATATCCTTGAGCAAGGCACTCATTTCTGTTTAGCTAACTGAAGCAATGTTAAAAGAGTTGTTTTATCTTGTCATTGTTTTGGTGGTACAATATACCTGGGAAAGCTGCATGAAAACATGAATTATACCAGCACGTTGGGTCCTTGAACACGTTGCTTCAGGTCACTCAGCTGGAAGAAATTTCTTGTGCCTGCAATTAAAAAGGTCCAACTTTGTCACACACTATTCTATGTCACGCAGAAACTCTGAAAACTACGTTAATGTTACACGTATCTGTGGAATGCTCAACTAATAGTATGCTAAATTCACGAGGAGGCAGTTTTGTAGTGTGTAACAACTAATAAATTGGTCAGTCATCAAAATAGACGGAGGTCCAATACACGTACACACACACACACAAACACGCACATACAGACACAAACATATTCATTAGACTAGAGAGAAACCAACGCACACACATACATACACACACACAGCCATCAGTTTAGTTGGGGGGTCAAATACACACACACATACACATACACACATACACACATACACACAAACACACATGCACTTGTACTCACACATAGTCATCATAGATGGAGGTCCAATACACACACGCGCCCAAAAAGACGCATATAGAGTCACACACATAATGTGAGATATGCGTTACAAGAAACTTCCGGTGATTTGCTCCCGACATAAGAAGTTCATTAGAGCCATAGATAGACGGCTTGCTCGTGTCATTCAGACGCTAGAAGCTGTCTCCACTGCGATTCACTGGATGATGGTTCACCATAATTGGTCATACATTCTATCATCAGAATCTATAGCCATATTGATGTATGTGAATATGACAAATGCCTCACAAACACACATACACACACACAAACACACATATATGTACATACATACACACACACACACACACACACATATATATATATATATATATATATATATAATTATATATATATATATACATGTGTGTGTAAATGAATGTATACCTGCATACAGACGGTCAGAAGACCACACACACACACACACACACACACACACACACACACATATATATATATATATATATATATATATATATATATGAAAGCTGCAAAGGTCATGGGAATTGCTATTCCTCCGTTATTATATAATGATTTGTACATATATATACATAATATATACATACATATATACGTGTGTCTTTTGTGTGCGTATATAAGTGTGTGTAGTAGGTGGACCCTTTTATTGGAAATAGTCTGTATTCATTGAAATCGGCAAAGATGTGACATTTCTGATAAATGTTTGTGTATTTCAACAAATACAACTTAACTATCCATCAATGCAGTCGTGTGGTGGAGTGAGACCAGATTGGTGTAAATGACGGTGGGGCGGAAATAGAGGAGAAAGATGAGGCAGTGAGAGAGAAAGAGTGTATGTGTGTGTATGTGTGTGTGTGTAAGGTGGTGTGTCCGAAAGGAAGGAGTGAAAGAGAAGGTAAAGAAAATGATGGCCTGGCGGAAATGAAGGAAAGTGATGAGAGAGAGCGAACAAGAGAGAGAGAGGGGGAGCAAGAGAGAGAGTGAAAGAGAGAGAGAGAGAGAGAGAGAGAGAGAGAGAGAGAGAGAGAGCAAGAGAGAGAGAGGGGGAGCAAGAGAGAGAGTGAAAGAGAGAGAGAGAGAGAGAGAGAGCGAGCAAGAGAGAGAGAGAGGGGGAGCAAGAGAGAGAGTGAAAGAGAGAGAGAGAGAGAGCGAGCAAGAGAGAGAGAGGGGGAGCAAGAGAGAGAGTGAAAGAGAGAGAGAGAGAGAGAGCAAGAGAGAGAGGGGGGAGCAAGAGAGAGAGTGAAAGCGAGAGAGCGAGAGTGAAAGGAGAAAGAAATAATATGAATAATGAAAAAGACAAAGAAACAAGAAAGAAGAGAAAGAGTTATAGATAGAAATGTTATGTGTCAGGCGCTTAATTATAATTGTAGCTCGTAAGATGGCGCTTCTTATCCAGTGACGTGTCAACATTGCACCGTATGATTTAAAGACATTAAATGACTGGTTTTGATAAATCTCTCTCTCCCTCCCCCTCTCTCTCTCTCTATCTCTCTCCCTCTCTCTAGTTTGATTCACACTCTCCCTCTTTCGATCTACATTTGTCCTTTCTATCAATAAACATTCCACTGTTTCATTGTCTCCGTTCTCTCTTTCTAATATTTATATATATATATATTTATATATATATACATATATACATATATCTATCCATATACATATACATATATATATATATATATATATATATATTAGATATGTATATTATATATATTAGATATGTTATATATGTATTATACTATATATATATATACATATATCTATCTATACATATATATATATATATATATATATATATATATATATATGCATAGACCCCCACCCACACATATAAATTTATATTATATATATATATACATCATACATCGATTCCCCCCCCCCCACACACACACACGCGCACACACACATATATATATACACACATACATAAGCAGTGTACACTCTACTTACACAATGGCATCGATATACATTTGTGTCTATTATATCTATTTATATTTGTGAGTGTACATAAGTATGTGTCTTTGTACACAACATACTACATTTATATACATGTCTGTGTATGTGGTCTGTCTGTCTGTCTGTGTGAGCTGCCTATTGCTATTGAAATATATATAAATGGAGTAACTAAACGAACTCCATGAATTGTCGATATCTGTCTAGACATTGTTGGCTTATCTTGTTAGCAGCGTGTAAATGGAATCGGATACAAATGATTAGATCTCTGTAGGGACGTGTGACCAGTATATTGGTGTCGTGGATAGTACCGTGGCGTTGTCCTGTTGTGGTGCCGTCATGGTGCGGTTGTGGTGCGTTAAGCTGCTCCAAGCAAGCAAGTAGAATTCTTCCTTACAGATTCGATCGTTTCCCTCGTGAGTCATATCAATGATTTGTTGTTTCACACAGCAGCCTGCAATTTCCGGCCGTAAGTCGATAGCCAACTCTTATCTTTATACTATACAAATGCGTATCTGTCTCTCTATAGATATAGATATAGTAATCTCTTATGACTGTATATATATATATATATATATATATATATATATATATATATATATATATATATATATATATATATATATATATATATATATAGGATGCATATATATGTAAATATATGTATATAAAAGGAAATGTGTATTTAAATCTTTTTATTTATAAACAATTGTATATGCATGTGTGTGTGTATATATATATATATAAATGGTGTGTGTGTGTGTGTGTGTGTGTGTGGCTGAGACCGATGAAATAGCCGAATAGATATTTTACTCCAATACAAGAGAATGGTGCTGTTTCACAGCTGGAGGCTTTGCTACGTAATGATACAGAAATCAGTTCTTTCTGCTTTAGAAAAGACTAAGCTATATTTATTTAATCCTTTATAGAACCATTTTACTCTTTCATGACACCATTTCTATTGAAAATCCTTCTATTTCCAATAATCAATTAGATATTTTGAGAGACTTACTAAAATGATTCATTATTTCTACACTTAGATAGGAATTCAAATTATGGTTCTCGTGAAATTTTCTCAAAAGAATTTAATTTGAACAAGATCCCTTTGAAATAGGTGATTTTTAGTTTTTCTTTTTTTTCTTTTTGCTCTTTCATAGAAACATACCCGACTCTAGCCGGGTTAGTATCAAAAGTAGAAAAAATGTATTTATATAATTTACGTTAACACGGGAATGATGAAATATAAATTGACCTCGATGGAATACGAACTCGAAACCTAAAATGATGTAAATAAAACCTGCTGGCACTTCCCCCGTCATTTCTGCTAATATACCGACTAAGTTTCTACTCAAATATTAACGAGATGTGATTTATGATTAACATTCTCAATATCAATTTCATCCCGTCAGGGTGGGCTTGCAAGTATTAAAGCTAGCAGCTCTCTTGCTAAAACTGAACTATAGAAGAAAAATATATTTCAGTGGTAGACGAACTAATAGGAAGGTACGAACGTCGGCTGAAAATGAAAAGTTCATATGCTAACGGAATGACCAAATGAGGTTTATTTTTCAACATAGTCCCTGGAAAGAAGCAATGTATTATACTTACATAGTCACTAAATGTTTAGAAGGCTTTAGTGACAATGTAAGTATAATACTTGTTCTGCCTCTATCTCTATATTTTTTATCCTAATTAGATTGTTCTCTGCAAAATATTAGATACGTGGTTTCCTATGATATTGGAGGTGTGCAAAACTCTCTGGTCTTGGATATTTAACTCTAATTCTCTCATAGAGCTATTATAGAGCCGCATGATCGATATATATTATATATTGATCTCTTTTGATATATATATTATATATATATATATTTATATATTATATATATATATATATATATATATATATATATATATATATATATATATATATAGAGAGAGAGAGAGAGAGAGAGAGAGAGAGAGAGAGAGAGAGAGAGAGTAACCAGGCCTTTGCAATATATTGAGATAGTATCGTGATAATAAATTCGACATAATTTGTTAACCAACCTTGTATATATTCGTTAGCCCTTTCTTTTTTTCATTTTGTCTTCGATAATCTCACAATGCGGTTGATGTTGACATAGACTAATCTTCTAGTATTGAAACAATGAAATACAATCTGAACTAAGACAGTTAACCTTAATTGCATCAATTTACCGAGCAGTAAATCAATGTCATTATATGACATTTGCCATGTTGTCAAGTATAGTTACGTCCCTTTACGGTCTGAGTTCAAATCCCGTCGAGGTTAACTTTGCCTTACCAGGTCGATCAAATAAAGTACCAGTAATGCACTGTGTAATTGCCGGCCTTGTGCCAAAAGTAGAAATAATTATATGACATTTGTTATTAAGACAAACATTTTAAAATCCATTGCTTCCCTATTTTCCTTTGCTAATCTCATATCCTCTTCCTTATGTTGGAATATGTCAGCGATACGATGGCTAGTTTACTCATCCTCCTTAAAATAAATAGAGATCAAAGTACCCATGAGTGGTTTTTATGACCTAACGAGTTTATGGGCTGGCTTACAATAAGGTTATACACAAGCTAGATTCGTATAGAATTCTGCCTATGTTTATAAGATTATGAAACTCATTTGCATATTGGAGTGGTAGGTGGCCCAGCATAATTTTTTTAAAAATTGTACTGGCGCTAGGTTATTTTAGCTTCAGCAAAGGCAGGGAGATATGTAGTCTTGATAACCATTAAATAAGTCAGAAACGGTGGCATCGTCGATTACTTCCTCCTGATTTTGCTGGAGCTAGGTATGTGGCGATCATCACAGCCTTAAAATTCATAGCGAAAGGCCTTCCAAGCGTTTTTCATAAACTTCCCGCATATTATTAAATATGCAATACTTATATGTATATATGTATATATGAATGTACGTATGTGTGTGTGTTTTATCTCCGGTTTATAATTTTTTCTCTTACTTCTCTTTTTCTATCTCACTCACACACTATCTTGCTCTCTTTCTTTGAAATTCACAGCCTACAACTATGCATGTCTAGCTGGCCTTCAATAAGCTTGCAGCACATAATCTTTTTTTCTCGTGTTTTAATGATATGGACCCACTCCATTACAGAATACCAACATGAAATTAACCATCTGCCAAGTCTAGGAATCGAACACCCGACCTCATCCACACTATCCACTCAGCCACATGCCACGCACACACATACACACACACACTCGACCTCTCTCTCTCTCTCATTCCTTCTCTTTCTTTCTTTCTTTTTCTCTCTCACTATCTATCTGTCGCCCCTATTTCGTTGTCTTATTGTTGTTTTTTAAAATGCTACGCTGCTGATTGACATAAGCTTAAACATTAAAAATAGACTGAAGGTATTTGTTAGGAGAAAGCCATTGATCAGAATGTGTGTATTTATATATTTATATGTTTGTATATTCATATATTTATATATTTAAACAGCATTGCTAATACATCCGGCTGTTGTACATTTAGTTCGTAATATGTCTGGCACACAGCAACCAGAGAATCAACTGCAGTCTGTTTGCACCTCTTTAAAATATTAGCTTTTTCCCTCTCTCACTCTACACACACACACACATATATATATATATATACATATATATATATATATATATATATATATATATATATATAGATATATATATAAACATACACACAAGCTCACACACGCGCATATATATATATACACACACACACACACACACACACACACACACACACACACATATATATATATAATGAATAAAATATCCAGGGTTTAATTACATTATTTAATATATATATTTAATATATATATATTTAATTACATTATTTAATATAATCCCGCCAAGGTTAACTTTGCCTTTCATCCTTACGGGGTCAATAAAATAAAGTACCAGTAATGCACTGGTTAATTGCTGGCCTTGTGCCAAAAGTAGAATCAATTATTTAATATATATATTAACAATACCATACGCCACACCAACACTACTATATGCCACACTAACACTCCCAATCATTCTATACACCACACTAACTATCCCAATTATACTATACACCACACCAACACTGCTATTTGCCACACTAACTATCCCAATTATACTATACACCACACCAACACTGCTATTTGCCACACTAACTCTCCCAATTATACTATACACCACACCAACACTGCTATTAGCCACACTAACTCTCCCAATTATACTATACACCACATCAACACTGCTATTTGCCACACTAACACTCCCAATTATACTATACACCACATCAACACTACCAGTACTACAATACTCTCCCAATATCATAATTCACCGCAACAATACTACCATACACCATACCAAAATCTCTAATACTATCATACACCACTATAATACTACTATATACCACATTAATACTACCATACGCCTCACTAATACTACCATACGCCACACTAAGACTCCTAATACTATTATGTGTCACTATAACACTACTATATACCACATTAATACTACTATACACCACACCACTACTAGCTTACGTCACATTAACATTATCATACATCATATGCTAGTAGCCGTAATGTTAACCCATCGATTAGTTTATTTTTATCATCGTCTGCCTTTAATCTATTTCCTATTACCTTTCCTGTAGTTATCTGATGTTCTCAGGACCTTTTCTGATTTCGTACTCAGAAGACTTCGTTTGTTTCCTCATGCACTTCAATAATTTTCTTTGAAGCATAACTAGATCAAATTGGTCCATAATCTTCGTCTAGAATTATGTAGTTTAATATAATTAGTCTGCTAACCAAATAATCCAAGACGTCTGTGTGTGCGTATATATATATATGTGTGTGTGTGTGTGTGTGTGTGTGTGTGTGTGTGTGTGTGTTTGTGTGTGTGTGTGTTTTTGTGTGGAAGTGAATGTGTGTTTATGTGTGTGTGTGAGATAGATAGATAGATAGATAGAGGAGAGAGAGAGAGATGGCGGTGCTTATAGTTAACATATTTAAATGTAAATAACAACACTAATAATAAATTGATATAATCACTATGCTAAGAGTAAAAGTTAAGACATGAGTGTGCGAGTGCGAGAATATGATACAGGTATAATTATCAGTATATTTAAATATAAAAAACAAGACTAGTAATAATGATTTAATATAATCACTATACTAACTGAATAGGTCAAGATGCGTATGTGTATGTGTAGATATGTGTGAGTGTATGTGTACATATATGTGAGTTTATGTGTATATATGTGTGAGCATATTTTATATATGTACGAATTTATGTGTATATCTGTGAGTGTATGCGTATATGTATGTGAGTGTATGCGTATATATGCGTCACCTTATGATTATATGTGTGTGAGCCTATATCTATGGGTGTGTGTGTATGCGTGTGAGTGTATGTGTATGTATGTGTATGAATAGGTGTATGTGTGTGAATGTATGTGTACGTGTCTGGAGGTAGTGTATGTAAGTGTGTGTAACTGAGTTTTATAACATTTTCAAGATATTTACATGTAAATAACATAATAGAAGTAATAAATATTTTATTTTGTTACACGGGCAAACAATTCTTAATTGGTTCCTATGTAACAGATATCCTCTGTCTAATTCCAGTACATCATAAATGTCTGCGGAATAAAAAAAGTGTAACGTAAAACCTGTTTTCAGTCAAGTGACACGAAAAGAAAAATATAGAAAAATATTATTAAAATATGAAAATAGTACAGATATAAAATAAATCAATGTAATATGGCCATATACATGTATTCTCTCTCTCTCTCTCTTTCTCTCTCTCCCTCTCTCTCTCTCTCTCTCTCTCTCTCTCTCTCACCTCTCTTCCCTTCTCTCTATCTCTATTCATCTATCTATCTCTCATTCGATGTGTCTTTGTGTGAGTGTGAAGATGTGTGATTTAGTGGTCATGTGTTGGTTTCTCGATCGTAAGGTTGTGTATTAGGTTCAGAGACGTGTGTCTTTGAGCAAGACATTTCATTTCACGTCGTTACAGTCCTCTCAGTTGGAAGAAAATTCGTTCTACCTGTAATTCAAAATAGGCAGTTTTGCCATACACTAGGTCACACTGAATGCTCAGTCACTTGCATGTTAATTTCACGTGCAGATTGTACCGCTGATCAAACAACAGTAACACTTGTCCTCATACTTCAAATTACACCCTATAATCCTTGTAAAATGGATAATGTAGTCTTACAGACACAAGATACCGGATACTGACGGCTGGATCCTCATTGATCCTCTATTTACTTGGTCAAGGATGACTTAGGGTTTAATTGCTATAGCAACAACAACTGTCATTGACCTCCGATAAATGAACACAAGAATAACAAAGCTCCTGTGCTATATACAAGGTTCTATTGATTCTAGCAGAGATTAATGATGATAATAATGTTTTCTAATATAGGCACATGGCCAGTGATTTAGGGGCAGTAGAAAGTCTATTATATTGTTTCTGCTTATATATTTTATCAACCTTGGAAAGTTTAAAGGAAATATTGACCTCAACAGAATTTGAGCAAAGATCTGCTGTTGTTTCTTCATCGCCTTTCCCATCACGATCTCTCTTGCAACTCTCTGTGTGTCAATATATTACTTAAAAGTGGAATTGGGTAGATGAGAACTGTTTGAAAGCCCTTCAGATAGACTTTACCTATAATTTGTGACTCTGGTGACAAACTATGCCAAGTTAATCTCCGTATGCGTTATAAATGCAAACGTGCCCCTAGAATACTCAAACACTTACACGTTTATTCACTAGTTTATCGCGAACTAACGTGTAAGTTAATCGAACAACTAAATGTTCATCTTCGAGAATGACGGAGGAGTCATTATATCAAATAAATAAATAATGCTACTAACAGAATAATGCTGGGACAATATAAGACAATATAAAAGCAAGATAAAACCACATTAAATTTTATGAACAGCAAAATATTAAATGAATATCCGAAGTCTGATGTTTATGAGTGATGTACTTCAGGGAATTTCTACGTAATTAATAGTTGAGCGGTATTTTGTCTTTATTGCCGTTAATGCTAAAAAATGAAGACTGAAATGGTTGTGTCTGTTATATATTGAATCATCACTGTATTGTGTTTTCTCTCATGCATCATAAATATATTCGTTTTAATGTTGATGTTGTTGTTGCTGCTGTATCAATATCTGGATTCTTTGTTATTTATTCTTTGAGTACAAAAGCGAGGTTCTGCGGTGTTTTGGCAATTTAAGTGACCTTGCGGGCTCAAGACGGAGCCCTTTATAAAAGCCCTTTAGATTTAGACTTTATTTATAACAATTTTATTCAAACCATTCTCTTTTCTTCAACACGCTATTCAATTCCTGTTGTTCTTCAAATTTCTCAATAAACCATTTTACACCTTATTTCTTTGCTATAGCCATCTCGTCATCATGAATTATAAAAGAAGAATATATTTACCAGGGAAAATGTTGGAGCATTTTTATTCGAAAGACAGTGTGTGGTTGTGCGTGTGTGTGTGTGTGTGTGTGTGTGTGTGTGTGTGTGTGTGTGTGTGTGTGTGTGTGTGTGTGTGTGTGTGTTTGTGTGTTGAGCCTGCGTCGGTTCCAACGACGGGTATTCCAGTTTTGCGATCGAAATTAACGTTCTCTGCGCGAGTGTTCTACAGAGCCGTTTAAACATAACGTAATTCTTTAGGAATTTCAACCTGACACAGTAAGTTACCAGACTGTCCCTTTGTTGAGTGGACTGAAGCAACGAGAAATAAATCGACTTGCTCAAAAACACAACGCGTCACCGGGAGTTGATCTCACAACCATACGACCGAGAGTCGCTGTTAATATGGTGACATTGAATTTATATATACAGTGTAATGTCACTGTTGCTACTGCTACATCAGTGTCCGAGAGATTTTATTTCATCAATATTTCTTCTCTGTGTATAGAGAAGACATTTGACGTTGCGTGACAACAGATGAAACATAATGGACTGAAGTCGGAGTTCAACAACATGGATTGAATAAGAATTCCTTTAAATTCTGTCTTGGCTTCTTTTGTTTTGTTTTTAACAATATGGAAGGAAATGATAGAAGGAGCTGTCATTGCTAATTCAGATGGTAGTGAAAACTCTGGTTACACGTTCAGCCACAAAAACCAAACTTTGAAGATAAAATGCAAAGTTGACTTCGGCAGATTTACAACTCAGACCACAGAAAATCGGAACAAGTACCACGAATTATTATGTCCGACTCTCTACTGCTTATTCGCCACTTCGCATAAAGGAGAAAATTAAATAAAAAACAGAATCTGGAATGAGCGAAACCCTCACAAACTTCGAAATTGAAACGACACTTTATCAGCGTTGGAAGAATGAAAGACAAAGTTGAACGTCATTGGATTTGAAGTCAGACCGCGAAGCATTCAGCCTGAGGTTCTAATAACTCTGCCAATTCACTGTCTGACTTAAGATATACACGCTGCCAAAAAATTGTTTAGAAAATATAAAATAGCAATATGAAATGAAAGCTGAAAATTGTATAAGAACAGGACAACTGTTAGACTGACTAGTCTTGTTCTGTCCGTTTCATTCTTACATTTAACATAACAGCAACTGAATCTACTGACCGCCATATTGTAAAAGCCTTTTGTTGACGACGCAACCGAGCGTTTACTAACAAGTTGTTTCTATATTTTATTAACAATACTCATTGTTGTAAATTTAGTGTAATGAACTTTTCATTTTATAATGATTTGTAGTGTATTAGGTTTTGTGTCACGCAACACTTGGTACCCTGAGTCGTACGATCAGTCTTGTATTTCGATTTTACGAGAACGATATCTTTTGTGGATGCTTTTTAAATATTTTATGTTTACAACCATGGTCTTAAAACCTCAATCTGAAAATATATTATATTTAGGCAGTGAGCTGATTCGCACTAGTACGTAGTTGTGACAAGTGTATAATTTACTCGTTAGATCAACAAATAATGACACAATTTTTCCATTTTCCATAGTAATTTTATATCACATAGAATTAATTCAAAAGATTAAAAAAATGCAACGTTTTAAATGTTTCGGTGTTGAATTACTTATACAATATAAAATCTCATAAATATAATTTTTGTCTTGGCTAATATTCATCATTTATTATTTTAGGTTTTTCTGCAGCTATATTCAAATATTAATGTTTGTTTTAATACATTAATCGGAAATTCGGCCAACCCAATTTATGAATAGTTAAATATATAATAAATATATATTAGCATTTGAAACTAATAAACTAAGAAAGTCTAAAACATAACTCGAGCGTATGATATATAAAATGGAGGCTGTTGATATTATTCTTTAACCCCAGCTTATCCGTGATTGAACAGATACCTTGCATTCGTAAATAATTCGAATGTTATTCATGTATAATATTTCCAAGAATACATTATCTTTGAGTCTTTCCAAGGATAGTATGGTGCTATGTGATTTGAAGTGATGTGGCTACTATTTCAAGCATGTCGAGAGATCATAAAAGGCTCCCTCTCGATAGGTCGCAATTTCAAGTGATTATACAACGTGAAGGCGAAGAATTATCAGTATTCTTAGAACATTGGATAGTCCACCTGTTGTCTCTGAAACGAGAGATGAGGCCATAGCAACGTAACCCTTTCCGCGCATGAGGGGGGATAGAGACCAGGCGTTGACTACTGAATGCCAAATCGTCTAGAGTCGCACCACAACGACTGGCTGCAAGATTTACGGATGTTGTGTGGGTGTGTGTGTCTATATATAAATAAAGAAGAGAAAGAGAACGGAAATATGAAGAATTCCAATACCTTTAATTATATGTGAATGAAGTATTTACAATGGATCTTAAAGCCGATCCTTTGCTAGTTTAAGTAGGTGAGAGAGAAAAGAAATTGAGATTAAAAGAGCGGGATAAAGAAAGAGAGACAAAGTGATAGTTATCTATCTACCTATCTGTCCATCTATCTATCTATATAAATAGATAGATAGATAGATAGATATGAAAGAGAGACAGAGAGAGGGTGATGAAATGAAGTTATGGGACCAAGATAAAGACATGGAAAATAGAGAAAATTAACAAAAGAAAGAGAGGGATTGAATGTCCTTATACGGCATGTGTTTATGTGTGCGTAAGAGAGAGAGATAGAGAGAGAGAGCGTGTGTGTGTGTGTGTGTGTGTTAGGGGGTATGATGAAAGACAAAAGTGTGATGGAGAGCAGTGGGAGAAGAAAAAGGGATGTGGAGAGCAAACGAGAAAGAATTGTAAATTAAACACACCTCAACTCTGCAAGAAAAACAATACATTTTTAATTACTATTATTTCAACACCACATTAGCATGTGTGATTTCACGTGAAGTAAATAAGTTGAGGTTTCCATATTTGCACTGAACACATCTATACTACAACACACGCATATTGCAATATTGTATACATATATATATATATATATATTTATATATATATAGGTGTAAGTGTGTGCGTATGTATATATGTATACATATGTATATATATGTATATATATATATATATATATATATATATATATATATATATATAAATGAAAGTTAGAGTTAATAACTCATACTGAAACCCTGTATTTAACAAGCTCAAAGTATAAATACTGAGCATTATAATAATATATGTAGTAAGACACGATTTACTGTGTTTCTTACTACATATATTATATATATATATATATATATATATATATATATATATATATATATATATATATATATATATATATGTGTGTGTGTGTGTGTGTATGTGTGTGTGTGTGTGTGTCTGTGTGTGTGTATGTGTGTGTGTATATATGTGTGTGTGTGTGTGTGTGTATATATGTATGTGTGTGTGTGTCAGGTTGCTCTCGAGTGCTACTGGTAACATGTAACCCAGTACTACCTGTCTCATGGTCGGGTCGTCGGCGACTAAGCCGGCAACCCCACCAAGCTTGCTTGGTGAGGAGGGTAATATTTGGACACCCTGCGGGATGAAATACAAGACCCGGCAAAGGGCGGAGTTACTCAGCAGAGTCAACGGCCATCCAAATAGTACTTTTTTTTTCACCTGGGAGTGAAGAGCCCCCTGTTGTTGTCACAACACCTTTCTAGGAGAGGGAAACTCTGGGAAAAAAACTGCGGCTTAGGAAGCATCCGATGATGTTGACCAGTTCTCCTTTTCGGGTAGTGTTTTCGATGCTCAGAGAGTGGGATTCGTCGCGTGAAGGCGTTTCCCCACTTAAAAATCTTCAAAGCACAGGCATCGCTTGTTCAAGCTCTGTTACAGGTTCGTGTGGCTGGCCGTAGCCTAAAAGTGCACCAAACTCTACGATGACAGATGATAACCTTGAGGTCAATGGCAGTAAGTGCTCTGGAACTTATTGTGAAGGGGTCTGGCCCGGCAGGTGTCCCATGGCACCGCAGCGTGGGCCCGGTCGTCAACCTACAACTGCAAGGAGGTTCAAACCTCTCAATATTCGATGTTGGAATGTAAGAACTTTACTGGATTCCCAGTCCAGTAAAACTCGCCCTGAAAGAAGATCTGCTTTGGTGTCAAGGGAACTCGATCGCTATAGCATGGACATCGTTGTTCTTTCAGAAACGAGATTGGCAGGTGAGGGTCAATTCACAGAACAGAAGGGAGGATATACTTTTTATTGGAGTGGTGGAGCAGAGGGTTGTAGGAGAGAGGCAGGGGTCGCATTTGCAGTCACGAATGGAATCGTCTCAAATCTCGAATATCTTCCTTGTGGATTCAATGATCGGATAATGTCCATGAGATGCCCTCTGATTCAAAACCGCTTTGTGACTCTGGTTAGTGTGTACGCTCCTACTATGTGTGCTAGTGATGATGAAAAACTAAATTTCTACATGTCTTTGAGAGAGGTCATCTATGGTATACCTTATGCAGACAAGATTGTCATCCTTGGTGATTTTAATGCACGTGTTGGTAATGACTGGGAAGCTTGGAGTGTGATGGGCAGGCATGGAGTAGGTAAGTGCAATAACAATGGACTACTTCTGTTGCAGATGTGCACTGAGATGGATCTTTCAGCAGCAATGCAAATATGGATGCATCCAAGTTCCAAGAAGTGGCACCTTATTGACTCGTTTTAACGAGAAAATGTGATATCAGGGATATCACGTTGGTTCGTGTATTGCGAGGCGCGGAATGTTGGACTGATCATCGTCTGGTGCGCGCCAAGTTTCAATTTGTTGTGAAGCCCAAAGTAAGGGGGAAGAAGGTTGCTCTTCCAAGACAACTAAACGTGGCTTGTCTGAAAATAGAGAAAGTCAGAGCTGAGCTGTTGAGGTCCCTTGAGTCCCTGAAATGTGAAAACACTTGGGAATCATTGAAGAAAACCGTCTATGATGTTAGTGCTGGAGTTTTGGGTCATAACAATAGAAAGCATAAAGACTGGTTCGATGAAAATGATCCAGTGATCTAGACCTTGCTTGAAGAGAAACAAAAAGTGGGAGATAGAAGCTCTTGAAAGAGAGACTTGGCGTGGAATGGTGAATGATGGGGTCCATAATTTTGAGGACAGACGCATAGAGCACGAGAAGATCAAACGGGATGTGCGTAAGCAATGCCTTTGGAAACGATCGATGTCTCCATTGGATTGAAGTGCCCTGAGTGTGGAAAAATTTGCTTGAGCAAATCTGGTCTCAGGAGCCTCAGTCAAAGCCAATGTTCAAAGAGAACCATTGAACTATGATCTCCACGGTGTTGTGAGGGTTCACGGGCAACCTGATACAGGACCTCAAGCCAGGGAGATTCATAGTTGTCGTCAGTGTGTGAAGGAGTGCAAGTCTCTAGTAGGCTTGAAAAGCCATATCCGAGCGTCCCACATCTGAATCTGACAAGCGATTGCAATACTCTTGGAAGAGTTTGCAGCCATCATATATATATATATATATATATATATATATATATATATATATATATATATATATATATATTATGCATGTATATATGCATAATATATATATATGT
>OZ024755.1:10868007-10875507 GCA_964016885.1 Eledone cirrhosa
AAGGGCGTGATAGGTTTTGCTTTATACTTAATGTGGTATGCATTAGGTAGATTAGATTGAGTTTAGATATATAGGTGATATTTGCTTGATTTCGTGGATAGTTTTGGTTTAGAGTCGATTTGTTTGTTTCAGTTAGGGCAATTAACAGTCCTGGTTATTGTAATATGTTATATATTATATTTAAGAATGGATAACAACTGTTGGTCCTTAGGTAGAGCAGATTTAGTTTTAACACTTAAAGATCAATACACAAGCCGGTGAGATCCAATTTTACAACCGTAATTATCTCTTAATCAACTAGGCAGATTCAATTTAAGAACCATATTACTTGCTAGGCAACAAATGTAATCCATATTTCCTCTCACTGGTTTGTATTCTATAATCAATCAGATCAATTTCATTAACGTTATAATTAGCAGCAAAACCTAATGCAATATTGTCTTAATTATTACAACCGTTCGCCGCTTAGAACCAACCATATTTTTATTCGTCAGGATCTCTCTGTGTGTCTATGTATGTGCCTGTTTTGTTATTTTCATTGTTATTGTTGCTGGTGTTGTTAGCACTAACTCAAAAGTCCTATGATCAAAGACTTCCACGTATTTTCATTCAGACAATGTTGACCTAAGACCACATTATCAAATGTGTTTTAAGATGAAGGGAAAGAAATAACTATGTACATGTGCATAACACTCTTAGATAGGCTGATTTTGTCAGGGACTTAATAGATTTTACATTGTCTGAATGGGCGTGTGTATGTTTATGTGTATACTTGTTTAATAAATTTGGGAAACGATCGGCTGCAAATTGTCTCCTATGTTATATCATAGTATTATAGTTACAGAGCATAGATTTTAGGCCGTCGTGGGTCACACGAAATGTCTCTCTCCCTTAGAAATTGAATGTGTTCAGATCTGGAGAGGAATGTGGTCCAACAGGTTATGTAAATATCCAAGACATTCCGTGTGTCATGACTGTAACCAGACGACTTTCTCTATATATATATATATATATATATATATATATATATATATATATATATATCCGCACGTGTTTGATGGCTGGGAGAAAACAGTACTCAATACCGAAGTAGAGTTTAAATATTCATTTATATTAAAGGTAAAAAGTGAGTCTTCTTACACTTGAGTTTCAACTCCAGAGAAACAAGACTCACTTTTGAATATATGAATATATATATATGTGTGTGTGTGTGTGGGTGGGTGTGTGTGTGAGTGCGTGCGTATTAAATTTGAACGAGTCAATGGTGAAAAGAAAAGGCATACGCTGTTTAACGTTCTTTTTATTTGCATATATTTTTTTTTTGTAAAGTGCGCTATTTATAAATCTAGATATATTGGCAGCCATTAAAAACAACATATTGACATTTATTTAATGAATTGATGTCGTTCCAAGTTTACCCTATTATATAATGTTCCACAGTGCAACCACAATTATCACAATTATCACTGATTACATCTCAGTTACCCACGCGCAGACACATACCCAACGGTACACATACACCGCAGTTATCCGTAACGACAATGTCCCTTATTATAATCTTTTGTGTCTGTTTCTCTCTCTCTCTATATATATATATATATATATATATAATATCGTATGTATGTATGTATATCATATATATATATAATATCGTATGTACACACATTTATATTGTATATATTTATATATATATGTACGTGTCTTTGTGCATGTATGTGAAGGATGGGGTATTATTGGGTGTGTGCCTGTGTATTTAGCAATCATTGAATGCTATTGTAAGATGGTTTGAATCGACCTTGGTAGTAAATTGCAATCGATAGTGCAACCTAGGAGAATTCTATTATACCAGCCACTACAACAGACCATTGGGTATTGCAAATAATGGTTATCATTATACCATTAACAGCGTACAGATTTCATATATATATGTATATATATATATATATATATATATATATGTATATATATATATATATATATATATATATAAATATATATATATAAATATATATATATATATATATTTATAAATATATATATATAAATATATATATATATATATATATGAATATATATAAATATATATATATATATATATATATATATATATATATATATATATATATATATATATATATATATATATATATATATATATATATATACATATATATATATATATATATAATGTGCACACATCTGTGGGTGTATGTATATATATAAACGCTACAATCATCATAAATGCCATCAGCAGCGCTATTATTATCATGATCATCTGCATCATCATCATTATCATAAGCATAATCCTCCTCATCGTCAACAATGACTAGAACAACAACAACAGCAACTACTACTACTACTACTTAGAAGCAAGCAAACAGAACTCGATCGAAGGGCAGAACTCACTGGGATGGGAGAGTTTAAATTAGAGATAGCAGTGAGAAAAAGATAGGCCATGAGAGAGGTAAAGAAAGTGTGTGTGTGTGTGTGTGTGTGTGTGTGTGTGTGTGTGTGTGTGTGTGTGTGTGTGTGTGTGTGTGTGTGTGTGTGTGTGTGTGTGTGTGTGTGTGTGTGTGTGTGTGTGTGTACGTGTGTGGTAGACACGGAACACCAGAGAGATACAATATTAGACGAGAGGTAGACCAGATTGGACAGAAAGAGAAGTTTGAGAGATGAGTTGTAGCTAGATTGAAGAAAGATATAGACATAAATATAAGGTGTATTCTTTGTATGTGTGGTATATATTAGAGAGAGAGCGAGAGAGAGACAGAGAGAGAGAGAGAGAGAGAGAGAGAGAGTAAGTGAGGGAGACATTGAAAACAAAGACAAAGACTAAAACATACACGAAATATGATGCATCACAACCAATGCATTTTGGTAGTTGTTGGCATTACCACTACTACTACTACTACTACTACTACTACTGTTACTACTACTGCTGCTGCTGCTGTTGCTGCTGCTGCTACTACTACTATTACTACTTCTACTACTGCAGACCTTTAATAATAGCAGTAATAATATGCAAATATAGATGAGCATACCAACATATATGAGTGCATGTATAAATATATATATGTGTGTATGTGTGTGTGTGTGCGCGTGTCTGTCTAGGTATATGTGCGTGTGTGGCTTAAATGTGCCTCCAGTACCAATAGGTCTGCCTAACTATATTGGTAGATCTGTGTGTATGTATGTCAGTCTGTACTTGTAAGTGAGCCTTTCGTAAACAAATAATATATGGTACGCAATATGAAAAAAAATGTATATATATATATATATATATATATATATATATGTATGTATGTATGTACGTATGTATAATATGGTACGCAATATGAAAAAAAAATAATAACGCTAATATATATATATATATATATATATATATATATATATATATATATATATATATATATATATATATATATATATATACATGATATGATATATATATTTCTATATATAGATAGATATATACATAAGTATCTCTCTCTCTCTCTCTCTCTATATATATATATATATATATATATATATATATATATATATATATATATATATACAGGCTATATATATATATATATAACATAGCAATATGAAAATAAAAAGAAAGATAGGAAATACCAAATGAAAAAACTCTAGAACCATACGCAATTTAGTAAGCTAAACTCGTATGATTTGCCATCAAGACAATTGCAATCGATTTTCTTCTTCTAATGTAATAGTCTCTACTGGACACTATCCACATTAGTGGTCGACATTGATCTGAAATGTTATAGATCTGTTT
The DNA here is from genome assembly GCA_964016885.1 of Eledone cirrhosa. Lineage (NCBI taxonomy): Eukaryota > Metazoa > Mollusca > Cephalopoda > Octopoda > Eledonidae > Eledone > Eledone cirrhosa. The sequence continues at coordinate 10,871,789 of OZ024755.1, forward strand.
GGTAAAAGTTCCTTCTCTGCATCCCACTTTATTGTGTGCTCCCTTCATTTCTTAGTTTTCTTTGGCCATTATCAGATTTTAGTATATATTTCTTCATTTCTTCATTTCTTGCTTTTTCTAGTATCCCTCCCTAAGTAAGTAATCATATAATAGATTTAGTTATACGATGTATTTGTTTTTACATATATACATATATATACCTTTGTGTGTGTGTATATGTGTGTATATATATATACATATATATGTGTGTGTATATGTATATATATATATATATATATGTGTGTGTGTATATGTATATATATATATGTGTGTGTGTATATATATATATATATATATATATATGTTTTGTTTCCTGTTGTTTAATGTTGTTTTTTATCCCGAGTTTCCGAACCCCCGCTGTACACCATTATTTCTCTTATCAATCTGTGTACTGTAGTGCAAAAGCTGCTTCACCATTATCGAACCAATGATATATATATGTATATATATATGTGTGTGTGTGTGAGAGACCTGCATGCATTTTATGAATTCATAGACCACTAAATGCTCTTATCCACGTCAATACACACATACTCACACATACATACACATACATATACAGATATATTTATCTTACAAAAGAGAGACGCTTGCAAGTGCACACATATTGCATATAAACACATACAAACAACCAGTGTTTATATATGAATCTACCTACACGCAATAATCCACATATTGTGACTATATAGAAATACTCATATCTAGATTCAGCCAGACGTACTCACATATACAGTCACATGACATGTGTATATAAGAAATAATATATGTATGTTCTTCAAGGCATATAGACCCACATACAATCACGCAACGCATACATTTTAGTTCGTATACATATTTACAGACATATACAGCAAGGGATGCCCTTGAAGGCGAGCAATAAAGTATCATCCTTGTATATAAATTTAGACGCATTTATACGGACACATACAAACACATCGATGGTTGAGAAAATCTTGCATGTATGTGTAACTGTGTGTGTGAGAGAATGTGTCTGTGTGTGAGAGAGATATATACACACACGCACATATATATATATATATGGAGAGAGAGAGAGAGGGGGAGAGAGAGAGAGATAGAGATAGAGATAGAGATAGAGATAGAGAGAGAGAGAAGAATAGCGCGAGTTATTAAGAGTTTTTATAACACAAAACTGAATTATTCTATTTTGTCATATTAGGACATTTCCCAACTCTCCCACTTTCGCTCCATTAGTACTTACAGGCTTTTTTCTATTTTCTTCCATGAATCCGGCCCATTTACCTCACGGGGTTGTCTGAGTACGGATATTTTCTTCGCGTATTATTCCTGGATAGTTGAAGACTCTTCAAGAGAGCCGTATAAATTAGTCGGCAAAATGTGGGTAGAATAAAGAATTGTGGTGCAAATCCTGAGTTAACAGGTAGATAAATTGGTAGATAAAACAGGGTGTAAAACTTTATTAAGAGGTCTGTATATAAACTATGGGTAAAATAGTGGGTGAAATAGTGGGTAAAATGATGGTTAAAGTTGTGAATGTGTCTAAAAAGAAGGGCGAAATGAAGACTAAAATTTCACATTGTTGGGTAAAATCAAAAATCCTGGGTAAAACGGTGGGTAAAATAGTAGGCAAAATCGTAAAACGTTGCAGAATGGTGTGTAAATTATTTTGAAGGGTGAAATCCAGAACCACTGATAAAATGCTGGGTAAAATGGTTGTAATTTTAACAAACAAAATGAAAATCTTATTTATTGCACAACTCAGCTAAATATATATTACCTGTTTTGCCAGTAGGCAAGTTCTTATTAGCTTAAGGGTGAGTTAAATATGATATTCATTATCAGTCGTACCGTAAAGAATTTAAATTAAAACTTCAAAGAATCATGTTGCGCAAATTAAAAGAAAGACTGCATGCAATCGCAAACAGTGGCTTTATGCTGCTGTTTTTAACTCAATCTGATCGCAACCGAACACATGCAGACGATATGTTCATAAAGCAGAATAAAATTGGTCATAATTATTTCCCGTTGGGACGTGTAATCTAGGTTCACGATTTAAAGATTGTAAATTTAACTTCCGAATAGGGTGTCACGTTGTGTTCTTCATCGGGAAATTTTATTTCATATTGTTCCAATCCAATCAGCCGGTAGAAAGCTGTATCGGGCATGCATGTTGGTCTTCTACGAAACACTCTGTGCGATGCTTTTGCCTCGGTGATGCAAACCTATCATCAGTCAGTCATGATCAGTTCCTTTCCTCAATTATTCATCCTCCACCAAAGTAGACATATAGACATATATATATATATACACACACACACATATATATATATATATATATATATATATATATATAAACGCTCATACAGGAAGCTTTTAAGGAAATGAGACGAGCATTTTTAAAATGATGTTTTAAGCGAAATTGATAGACCATTTTATATTTTTCGTCAAAACGAATGCTATTTTTGTTTTTTCATCTATTGTCTTTAAATAAACATTACTTGGATGTTTTCGATTGTAATTCACAAAATCAATTTTCGTCCATAAAAAATAAATTGTCATGATTATAAAACCAATTTTCTATTTTTTGTATATGTACACGCATACATAATATGACTGGTCGTAACTGCTTATGCTCACCTCAACCACTCAAATGCGTACAAGTTCAGTGTCTTTCTCTATCAATCGTTCAATCTCTCATTTTCTTTCTTGCTTAAAAACAATTCTTGATTTTAAATAAATATCTGGATGAAGCAATTACATCGTAGAAGAGATAGTTTAGCTATTTAAAGAACATGAAATCTGTTGAATTTGCTTTATAATCATCATTTATTTCGTGATGTCACAACGCAATTTTCGTCGCATTGTTTGCGACATAGCAATAGGCACAATTTCATTGTTGCTATGGAATTGTCTCAGTGATTATGTTGGAGCGCAATGGCGTTGATACAATGAAATAAATGATATATCTAAAGGGAATTGAACAGTGTTTTTGCGTCCATTTATTTTAAATGGCCAAAATATATTTTCTACGATGAAATTGTTCCTATTTCAAAACGTCATTTGCAAGACAAGTACAACTCAGAGATATTAAACTAGTTTAAATAATCTTTAAAATCATATACGCTATTACTCAGTCCACAAAAAGTCTTGCATGTGTCCACTTAAAATAGTGTAACTTACAACATTGAACGTACATATATAGCTTTTAATATAACAGTGAATGGGTCAATGTTGGTTTCGACGAGATATGATCTAGTCCGATCAGCATAAGTGGGTGAACTTTCAACAGATATACGTACGCTTCATAATGTAATTCTCGGAAGGTTGAGCGTGATGTGGTGACAAGGTGAGTGGAGGAATTACAATTACAGACCATCTGAAGGGTATTCAAGAATATGTTCCACCCAGTTTCCATCACATATACACAAGTATAGACATACATTTTAGGGAGTCTAAGAGATACCAATTTTGCTCAATGTAGGAATTAATACGAATCAATATTTCAGAGCATGATAAAATATTATATTGGAAACGCAAATGATATAAAGGCATTTACCTATTTACTTAGAGCATCCCTACTGCAGTTTCATTCAGCAAAACTCACCATTTAGTACTGTGAAAATCTCAACTTATATATATATATATATATATATATATATATATATATATATATATTCACCATCTTTATGAACGACAAATAG
>OZ024755.1:10880507-10883007 GCA_964016885.1 Eledone cirrhosa
ACACACACACACACACACACACACACATACATATATATATATATATATATATATAGTTAAATAAGGTACCTAATACGTTATTAGAGAAGAGGCATATTCCTCAAGATACCATACGAAGGAAACAATTTGAGTCATGTAGAAGCCATGAGAGAGAGAGAGAGAGAGAGAGAGAGAGAGAGAGAGAGAGAGAGAGAGAAGAGAGAGTGAGAGAGAGAGAGAGAGAGAGAGAGAGAGAGAGAGAGAGAGAGAGAGAGAGAGAGAGAGAGAGAGACTTTAGGAGGGTCATGCTGCCAATATATTTATATAAACAAATATCGTATATCAAGCTCGAATTTTCGAACTTACGCTAAAGAAATAAATTTATAAGATGTTGGAAAGTCAGGCGCTGAGCATCATACATCTTCTGGTATATAGTAATAAGTTTACAAAAGCACACAATTACATGATGTTTTGTGCACTATGACATTGTTACACCGTGTCATACACCATCTTACTCATTGCTAATATATATATATAATATATATATATATATATATATATATATATATATATATATATATATATATATATGAAAGGCAGATAAAGACAAAGCAAGGGAACATTACATTGCAATAATTATATATTAGTTGAACATTGATCTGGTAGCAAACGCGGCTGACGATTTAAAAATTACTCCTTCCTCGAAAGATAGAAAACGGGAAAAAATCCAGATTACTCGGGAAGGAGAATAAAGTCGCTCTAAAGTAAAAAAGAAGTCGAGGAACAAGAGATGGGAAAGCACGTGGTTTTTTTCAGTCAGCCATCTTGAAAATATATATATATATGTGTGTGTGCGTTTGTGTGTGTGTGTGTCTGTGTGTGTGTATATAAATATGTATATATATATATGAAAGATACTTACACACACACACACACACAAATATATATATATATATATATATTTGTGTGTGTGGGTGTAAGTATCTTTCATGTAATTATCGTTCTTTGAATCACTTTCAATGAACGTTATATATCTGCCATTAGACACTAAATACCATAGATATTCAATTATAATGCTCACATCTTTAACCGTTTCACTCGCACCTCTGTAATTAACGTTTCAGTTTTTATTAATTATATATAATTAGCTGACCATATGGATAATTCATGTTTTAATCAGAAACAACTACAAAGTATTAAAAATCAATATGACAGTTTATATGTTATCTTTATGAGTTGTATATATACTCACATACACACAGTCGTACAATCCCCTTTCTATAAAGACTTGTTACAGCGGAGGATATCATATGAAATGTTTTCGGTGCTTCTGTTAAAACCACTAAAACTTTCTTTCTATTTCTTTCGATTGCCCTCACACACACACGCGTGGGCTTTTTAATATATCTATAGGAAAAAAATCATTTGTACACGATTCCTTAGACACACACACACACACACACACACACACACACACACACACACACACACACACACACACACACACATACACACACAAACGCACATACTCACAGATATTCATACACGTATGCACAGAGATACACACAGATATTCATACACGTATGCACAGAGATACACACATACACACGCACATACATACACACACCGCAGAAATAGGTGCACTATTGTACTTCGCTGCGTGTGTGTATATAGCATGTTATTATGCAAAGAAATATATATATATATATTAATATAGAGCTTCTACAGGACTAGAACTGTTTCATTCGTGAGAAATCATCAGTTATAGTACTGTAGAAGCTCTTCTATATTAAAACATTTATACTCTGCTATGTATTGAGTACCTTACTTACTGTGGTTACCTCCGATTCAATAACTTATCTCTCTCTCTCTCTCTCTATATATATATATATATATATATATATATATATATATATATATATATTGTGGCTGCCAACTCGTTTTCGAGTACAGCCACTACTTTATATTCATGTAGGAGAACCCCTACCGATGCGCTGAACGAGTGTGACATTTTAGTCCAGCCAGCGACTTGAAAACTCTGGTACAAACACTACACTTGTGACAATTATTGACACATAGTGCTGGGTCCATGGTACCATGTGACGACAAGTGCAAAGAGATCTCCAGATATAAAGCAATGCCTGTGCTGTGAAGCTTTTATAGTGAGCAAAGGCACTGCAGAAGGCCAGTCCCACTCTCTTAACCAAGATGATATTTACCAAAAAGAAGAACAAGTCAACATCATTGGATACCATCAGGGTTGCAGGTCTTATATCAGAGTTTTCCTTCTAGAATTCTGGCCTGACAAAGGCTAAGGGGTCATCTCTCCCGGTGATTTTGGATGGCCATTGACTCTTAAGAGCTCCTTTGCCCTTTGACAGGTTTTGTTTTTAGTCCTGCAGGATGTCCAATGTCACCCTCCTCACCAAGAAACCTTGGTAGGGTTGCCAGTTTAGTCGCCAACGACCCGACCATGGGACAGGTTGTACTGGGATACATGTTACCAGTAGCACCAACTGGT